>JAJHJA010001347.1:0-105245 GCA_021202915.1 Heliconius himera
TATTTCGGAAATCGAACCCACAACCCGTCGCGTTTACAGTCACACGCCCCTGCGTCACGACTGGCCTCCGTCGTCATCTAACCAAGCGTGATTATTGTGGCTTATAAATCCATCAGTATTAAATTTAGCTTAGCTTAGAGAAACTTAGAATAATATGTGTAGCTAAGTGTATTCCTACAAATCAACCGGATGATACGAAGTGCGATTGCTTCCGCCAGCCAGCGATGTCTTTGTCACTAGGTTCCCATAGGTTACCTAATAATTGCAGGTACTGTAAACAGAAAATTATTAGAAATTGGCTTCTAACAAAATCTCGTATTATACATATATATTGTTGACTATATAAAATTATATATTTTTTCTATCTCCAGATTATATAAGACAGATATCGCGGTAACGGTAATTGAATAACAGTAAATAAAAAAACAGTGCTATATAATATTGTATTTTTTGTTTAAAAGTAAATGACAAGGATAATATAAAGTATGCTTGTAAAGCTTTGAAAGTTCCACAACTTAGTCAGACCAAAGACTTATTTAAAAATAACAATAAAAAAATTAAAAATAAACTTCACACTGTATCCCGCACACAGCAGGGTAAGCAGAGGGAACCTAGTGTTAAGACACTCCGTTCTCCACTTTTCGCTGAATTCTGGAGGCATTACGTGTTGAGTGGCGGATTTCAGTGTCGCGCTTTGCCTAAACCAGAACAAAGAAATGGAAACATAAATTGAAATAAATATTTCATCTCCTCGAGTAGGGATTGAACCCACCACCAGTTGATTTTAAAGTCACACTTTGTGCCCCTGCGCCACGACTGTCCTCACTTATTTTAAAGCAATATAAACAAAGAAACATTGAGACAATATTGTATACTATCTATGAAGTATATGCATGGGGCGTAGGAATAGGGGGGAGATCCGTGCCCACTTCAGAATAGTCGTGTGTGCCCACTCTAGAAATTGTACTAACAAAAATCCCCTCCGCCCCCAGGAAATATCTCTACAAACGCCTATGACAGTACATACTTGTAAATTATAGACACAACCACGGTAAACAACAGGCTAAAACACTATGAAATAGCGAGAATTTTCGAGATTTATATGCAGATTCAATAAAAATCCCATAAGAAACAATCCAAACAACGTACCAGATAAGCGGACGTACGTACGACGCCGGCCTCACTCGCTCAGTATCGAAGTGCGCCGGCGCACGCGTCGAAGAAAGTGCGGAACACTTACTTACTACTTTCTATTGGTGAATGTATCAAATAAACCTATAATATTAGGTGATTTATACTTAACAATTTTTTTTTCTTGTGAAATCGGTGTTATCGATTGTGATCAATTATATAAAGAATAAAGAGGATTGTGGTGGTGGTTTTGTTGGATCGGGGGCGATTTTTTTCTATTTGGACCATTTTTTTTTTTACAATCATGGATGAAAGGTAATTTTTTTTGGTTTAAATGTATTATGTTTTAATATAATTTCGTTTTATATTAAAGTTTTAGCGTTCATCATTAGCTTTCTTTAATAAAAAAGTGCAATTTTGCTTTACTATAACTGTAATAGCAGATCATTTCAATTTATTATTTTTTATAAAAAAATATATATTTTATACCTTATTTACTATTCACATATTATTTTAAATAGCATTAATATGGAGAAATCGCTAGAACAAGTAAAAGATTTAAGGTGAAAAATAAATAATATATTTAACCGATTGCATCGATATCTAAAAGAAACAGGTTTTTTGCCAAAAGAGAGTACGAGATTGGTGTTGAACGTTTGATGCGATGTTCTATCGTGTACCCTTGTGCCACTTTTAAATTATAATGTTCCTTTTCCCACGTACGAAATGTTTAAGAATTCCTTTTCAACTTCCCGGTATATCCCATATCACATATATTGCAGGTTTAGACAGATTTATCCTAGTGTTAAGACACTACGTTCTCCACTTGCGTGTTGAGTGGCCGAAATCAACACCACATTTTCCCTTGTTACCAGAGCGCAAAAAAAAAAATTCGATGGAATGGATTAGTATTTATTAATTAAAATAACAATCCATTCCCCCGAATGACAATCGAACCTACAACCGTCGCGTTTACAGTGACACACTTGGGCCACGAGGGCCTCTATGCTTAAGATGCTTTAGAAATAACATAATAAACTGCTATTTATATGCTATTTATATCAAGAAACCGTTCCTTTTGTTGTATCTCGTTCTCGTTACACAACACTATAACGGTCAATGAAGGCAACTTATTCCATCGGGTGTGCCGGAGCATTGTATAGAATTAATTATGATAGAAAGTTGCAAGTTTGATGTATTAACCTAAATTATATGAAGACAGACCCGAATATATCTAAATTATTATTATACAAACGGGATGACATTATTATTGTTATAAAACGGAAACGGGAACGGGATACTAACTAATACGATGAAATGTTGTAACAAGAGAATAAAACAACGAGTTAAAAATGAATCGGATTTTTAAGTTTTAGCAAGCTAATCTTCCAGTTAGTGTTTATTTAAACGTACATTAAGCAGCAGCGTTGAGTTCCGCCACTCAACACATCTCCAATTCGGCGGAAAGCGGAAAAATATATTTTTTTACACCTGCTTACCATACTATAGGTATGCGATATAAAGCGAGAAGCTAAGAAAACATTACTTATAAAGATATGAGGAGATAGAGGCCAGTCCTGGCACAGTGGCACATAGTGTGTTCGATCACCACTCGAGGAGATGAAATATTTATTAAAATTTATATTTCCATTTCTTCGCTCTGGTGTCGAGGCAAAGCGCGGCGTTGAGTTCTGCCACTCAACACGCAATGTCTCCAGAATTCGAACGGAACATTAGGTTCCCTACGCCTACCCTGCTGTGTGCAAGATACAGCGTGAAGCTAATTTATTTATTTTTATTTTATAAAGACTTACACAAGAAATTCATCAATTCTACGTCTACAAAAAAAAAAGAAGGAAACGAATGAAACATCGTTTTCAAGCAGAGCACGGCATAGTGACCTTTGCGACCTCGTAATACAATAGAAAGTTAATTTCACATTTCTCTGGGCACTTCCTTAGTAGTCACCGGTCCGTCCAGATTCCAACCACTTAGTCCCGTCGTCACCATTTTTTACAATTCCTATCGAAATACAAATATAAGTGTCTAATGCCTTATAGTATATCAGATGGGTAATGTTTTAAGCCAAAGGTCACAGCTTCAAAATTGTGCTTTATATACATAGATATATGTATTTGATGTAGCTGATGCTTTTAACATATAAATATTGAAAGCATTGTACTAAAAATAAGTTAAATATAATCACTTCTCCAACTCAGGCTCAAACCTACAATCACCGTGCTGTAAATAGACACAGACGTTTCACTATTCCACATATTGGTACCACGATAGTAATATTATAAGGTGGTAATCTAATATCTACATATTATAGGTAATTTGTACAATTTAGAGCGCTTGATGGGTATAAATTACAAAAAAAAAATGGATTTTATGGGTAAGAAATCATAAAGCTCGTCTAACCTTCGCTTCAAACATTACAACTTTCAAATTTTAAAGATCGTTTGGTAAATTTGGTGTAAAAATGTACTTACTCGTAATGTGTAATATAGCTAAGAGGCCAGTCGTGGCGCAGGGGCACAAAGTGAGACTGTAAACCGACTGGTTGTGGGTTCGTTTATTTTCATTTATTCGCTCGGGTGTCGAGGCAAAGCGCGACGTTTAGTCACAACCACGCAATGCCTATAGAATTCGGCGGAAGATGTGGAACGGAGTGCCTTAACACTAGATTCCCTTTGCCTACCATGCTGTTTGCGGGATACAGCATGAAGCTGGTTTAAAGCATGTAATTATTACAATTTGCAAAATGTATAAAACATTGATACAGAATTTTCTTGTTAAAAAAAACCAAGCTTCTTATTTCTATAGTTGTTTGGTCTTACGCTCCCTAAATAAAATAGTTCTGGACCGAACGCCGTTTTTTGCGTTTTAATGGCATTTTATAAGTAAATCTCCTAAAAAAGAATATTTTTTCATTACAGCGCCACTAGTAGTCAAATTATTTAAGTTTCTTTCCCATTCAATCTAATCGTTTACGTTCGTCATAATAATTAGAAATAAGCGGAAACTGGAAGGAAGTATGTTACTGAGTTTTTTACAATTTAAATATATAATATTTAATTAAAATAAAAATATATTATTATTACAAAATATAATACCTATATCATGTATGTGGCAAAAAAAAATAAACAATATAAATAAGAAAATAAATGAAATGATTGATACTTACATTAAAAAAAATCTGAGTATTTTTTATAACATTTATTTATTTAGCTTGACTTTGATATATTTAAAAGTTTTCTTTAAATATTATTTTTGCCATAGCTTCTTTTATTTATTTATATATATTTTAAAAACCAAATCAATCAAAATCTAAATTTTTTATGATATAAAAAAATACCTACTTGGCGGAATGTCGACATACAAAAGTGAATTAACAAGAATTTTTCACTTTTAACAAGCAGTCGCCACTTCCTTACTTGGTTATATCTCTTAGGAAATATCGTATTAAATTCTACAAATGTTATATAAATTAATGCAATGTCTTATTAAGAAACTTTTTGAACGTTCGAACTTTAATACTTTTACTCTGTATTCATATTTTTAAATAGTTTTTTTTTTTTTGTAAATTTTAGTAAAAAAATCTTTAAATATTTATCTATATAGGTAAATATAACAAATTTTCTTTTACAATTATTTCGTTTCTGGGTTTTTTTACTGATTTATTACAGTGCACGCTAACCGTGGCGCAGAGGCACAGAGTGTGACTGTAAAATCGACTGGTTGTGGGTTCGATCCCCACTCGAGGAGATAAAATATTTACTTACATTTATATTTTCATTTCTTCGCTCTGATGTCGAGGCAAAGCGCGGTGTTGAGTTCCGCCACTCAACACGCAATGCCTCCACAACTCAGCGGAAAGTGGGGAACGGTGAGTCTTAGCACTAGGTCCCCTCTGCCTACCCTGCTGTGTGCGGGATACAGCGTGAAGCTGTTTTTTTAAATTATTATTATTTTTTATTATAGTGTAGATGAAATGTTAAGACGACTGTACGATGTAATCAAAATTAGCTCTAATTACAGCACTTTACTTACGAGATACAAGTATGTAGGTACATTGCACACACATTCTTACTTATTTAGTTTCAACAATTTTATTATGAAATAAGCAAATTGAGATATTAAGAAAATAATTTTAAGATAAAAAAAATATTACTTTCACTGAAAGCCAATCTTACATATTCATTTATTATATAAAATGTTTATATAACATTATAATTAATTAGAATAAGTAAAACTCGTTTACAATTACATATTTAATTTCTTATTGAATTTGATTAAAAAAAAAACACTTTTTTTACTGTATCTATCTTTTTTCTAGCCACAAGCGTGGGACTGTATCAGGACAGGTTCGATTCCGTATACGAAAACATATAAATTCGAAAAATCGGGAACGGAAGTGTTTTAACACTACCCACTCCCTCTGCCTACATCATCTACATCGCTGTATGCGGGATACAGCGTGAAGCTATAAAAAAAAAGAAAAGAAAATAATGCTTGACAGTAGTTAATACAGAAAATAATTCAAATGCAATACAAAAATAATACATCCACATCTTAAAGTCCAATACCTAGTCATCTCCATAGTGCCGCAATACGTATTGTGAAATCGTTCAAAAGCTAAATTCTGTTTCGTCCGTACATTTATGTCATTAGTACAATCGTTGCTACAACTTTGCGTAACGACCGTTTGATTTATCTTGAGTGAGGCCAGACGTGGCGCAGGGGCACAAAGTGTGATTATAAACGTACGAGTAGGTTGTGGGTTCGATTTCAACTAAGAAAAATCAATTTCTTCTTCGTTCTGGTGTCGAGGCAAAGCGCGGCGTTGGTTTCCGATATACCGCCTTCAGAATTCCAGGAATTCTGATTCTCCACCTTCAGAATTCCAGGAAGAGGGGAGCGGAAATGTCTGAATGGGAACAGAGTCTCTTAATATTAAGTACCGCATTCTGTCCACCCTGCAATATGCGGAATACGACGTTAAGCTAATAAAATAAAAAAAATAAAACTGATTGGAAGTAACTTTTATTTTAATTTTTTTTCTTACTTTTTGTATGCACATGGTGGTAATGTATTATGCATGCAAAAGGTGCGAAAAATCAGTTAACATATTAACCGCTGTAGCATTCATACTTAAAAGCTTTAGTTAAATATTTTATTGTTGGCTAAGTCATTCTCTTTTCACTTTCTTGAATTCAGAGACATACCGCGTAACATGTACCTATTTACGTACTCATCGTTAAAACTCATTTGTTCAAAATGATTCTATCATGTATTATCTCAAAGGAAAACGTCATTTAGAAGCAGCACAGAAAAAAGACATACCGTGAAAATTAAAAATCAAAACAACAAGTATAAAAATAGTAATTAGAATTTTGAAAAATAGAACCTCAATTTTCACGTTAAAAAAATAAATTTTTAGCTTCACGCTGTATCCCGCATGTAGTAATCCCGCGTGTAGGGAAGGCAGAGGAAACCTAATGTTAACACACTCCACTCCCCACTTTCCGCCGAATTCTGAAGGCATACACGCTATGCCTTAATGATGGAACTCAACCCCGCTCTTTGCCTCGACACCAGAGCGAACAAATTAAAGTATTTAATATCTTAGAGTGCGATTCGAACCCACAACCTACGACGTTTACAGTCACACGCTTATGTGCCCTGCGCCAAGATTAGCCTCAATTTTCTAAAAAAAAAAGAAGAAGCTCGCTTCTATCAAGTTTTGCACTATAAACACATACACCCATCTTCTATTCTATATATACAGTGATGTAATTCTATTGAACATCTGACTCTATACACCTATCCTCATCATCATTAAGCAAGGCAACCACGTACTGCCACCCTGAAGATATTACGTGAGGACCGAAATGGAGAGTGATTCCTATTCTAACGTTACACAATTTGAATTAGCAGTGGCTGTTTAAACGTTGAATAAACAAAACAAACTTACGGCTTTCTCTTATGAGGACAAATATAGAGACGTGATCTCATATGAGAAGTGTCACGTGAACTAAATTTCTTAGTTTCTATCAATCATTTTATTAATATCAATTAAAGTTCCATAGGAATCTCGCTCTAAAGCTGCAATCGTTTTTATAGATTTGGGGTCTAAATCAGTTTTGTGACAAATGTGGCGCAGGGGTACAAGGGTGTGTCTGTAAATGCGACAGGTAGTAGGTTTGATTTCCACTCGAGGTAATGAAACATTTAATGTTATCATTTATTCGCTCTGGTAACGACTGGTAACTGCTTAAGTTCTGCTAATCTGATTTGGTGGAAAATGGAGAACAGAGTCTCAATGATAACAGAGTGTGTGAACACTAAGTTCCAGTTTCAATTTGCCAATTTTGCTTTATGCGGGATACAGCAAGCAACTAAAAAAATCTTGATTATTTCTTAGCTGTCCTAAGACTCATACTTTGAAACCCAATACCTATTTTTCTCATTCATTTAGCTACTGTGCTATATATTCTACGACTAAAAATCTTATTATACGCTTACAAAATGTAAAATGATCAAATATAAATAAGTAAAAGGCTTCTTGAACAAAGTTGGTCACGAATCGAATTAAAAACAAAGTGACGCGCCACAGCTCACGTACACCTAAACCTGTCTATTTAAGTGGTGAAATGTATGGACGAGATATACCTAACAGTGATTGGTGTTGTAACGGGAACCTGTAGTTCTTTTTAAGGAATGTGAATACATATCCTGGAAGACCTAAATTGTTATGGTAATTTTTTAACCCGGGAACCTAATGTTCATTGGGACCCTCAATTTCAATTAAGATACTTCTGTTCCTCATTTTCCGACGAATTCTGGAGGCATTGCGTATTGAACGGCAGAACTCAAGCCTAAAATCATGCCTCGACACCAGTGCGAAGAAAGGAAAATATTAAATATTTCTTTTATGTTTTCGCTATTAAGAGATAAAAATGGGAATTTCTAAGTTGCATAAATCCTAATATAATATCCTGTTTTGTTTTGTGTTTGTATTCATATAATACAAAACCCACCGCTAAGAATAAGTTGACAACTTCTACTTAGCAATTAGAGAAAAATATATGGTAATCACGACAACCATGCCAACTGACAACTGAGGCCAGTCGTGGCGCAGGAGTACAAAGTGTGCCTGTAAAACCGGCTGGTTGTAGGTTCGATCTCCACTCGAGGAGATGAATTATTTACTGAAATTTATATTTTAAAAAGCGCGGCGTTCTGAGTTCTGAGTTCTGCCACTCAACACGCAATGCCTCCATACGACAGAATGTGGGAAACAGAGTGTCTTAACACAAGGTTCCCTCTGCCTACCATGCTGTGTGCGGGATACAGCGTGAAGCTGACGACAACCATATAAAAAAGCCTATTTATTTTTCACATCAAACCATACAACCAACGATTCGCACTACATTATTCATTATCTTTAATATACACAGAGAATAAAGTGTATTGACATACATAATCATTGCGTCGTCCATTAAAATTCCTTATATGGCATGTATAAGTACGCGCGTAATTGCTTCATAAAATCTTATTAAACATACAAAAAGAGTTTTAAAATATGATATAACATTTTTTCTTCATCTATATATATAAAAGTTCAAATACGAATTGAATTCACACTGTATATTTTCAAAAATATTACTTAAATAAGTGAAAAACATTTTTTTTTTCTAAGCTCGCTTTGCTACCTAAATTTGTGAAAGATGAAGAAATGATAAAAGGGTAATATTTTAGGTATATTTCTTCTGTATGTGTGTTTGTCACTCTACTCTCTCTTAAAGGCCGGACCGATGCAAATAAAATTTTGTGAATATTTAGGTCTTGGTATACTTAGGTCAATAGGTTCTTAGTTGGTTTAAATAATGACATAATAATTGGACCTAGTGGGTGGAGCTGCAGTATTCGGCGGAAAATGGGGAACGGAGTGTCTTAACTCCAGGCTTCCATTGCCTACTCTGCTGTGTGCGAAATAGAGCGTGAAGCTGAAATGAGTGTGTATATCACAAAACGAGAGGCAAGTCGTGGCGCAATGGCACAAGGTGTGACTGTAAAACCGACTGGTTGTGGGTTCGATCCCCACTTGAGGAGATGAAATATTTACTTAAAAATAAATTTCCATTTCTTCGCTCTGGTGTCGAAGTTAAGCGCGGCGTTGAGTTCTACTCAACACGCAATGCCTCCAGAATTCGGCAGAAAGTGGGGAACGGAGTGTCTTAACACTAGGTTCCCTCTGCCTATCCTATTGTGTGTGGGATACAGCGTGAAGCTGATTTTTTTTATTTTATATCACAAAACCGGATGCTAGTACGCGATACAAATATAGTTCTGAAGTATGATGCAATCGTGAAACTCTACAATTATAATTTAACGGAAGTGGACGTGATCGATTTATTTAATACAGCCCTTTACTGACCAATGCTACTTTTATATTATATATTATATTGTGATTGATCTATACATGACATCAGGCATTTCCATATAGTTTTAGAATCATATTCTAATAGATTTGCTTGATGTTTTATAATGTTTTTATGAAAAACTAAATTGAAAACATATATGTTTCTATATTGTAATACATTTATAGTATATTAATAATAAAATTCCATAAGCAAAAACTACACATAAAAATAACCTGTTAATATAAAAAAAATATTTTAATTGTCTTATTTTTTATATATATTTTTAACATTAACTCAATATTGTCTCAGAGAAAAGAGAATTTACTATACGATTATATTTACTACTATTGAGGTATATTGTTGCAAAAAATCACGAGCGCAGACCCCACAGTTAGGCGGTATTATCAAACTTTCTTTAAGAATCCGACTTTTTCTAAAAAATCAGATATTCTCAAATATCTGCCGAATCACTGAAAATCGGCCTGAGATCCTCTACCCATCGGTACTGAGTTCCTCTACCCATAGAAAACCGTTGATACGTCGATAGCGTTACACCCTGTATATATCTATATGAACAGATTGGAAGCTGTTTATGAATTTGAATATATATTCAGCTTCAAACGTATACTGATATTAAATGAAGCTTATTTAAATGTCAATATCAAGTTATATTCCCAATGGGTTTATTGTTAACATCTTAAATGCTTTACACGTATTTTAATATAGCGATGTGTGTTTCTTTGTTCTATATATATATTTAGTCGTACCACGGGCACAAGGGTGTGACTGTAACGCTACGGTTGTGGGTTCGATGCTCATTCGAGAGAATTCATTTTTATTTATTAATATTGTCACGAAGACAAAAGTTCAGCGTTGAGTTCCACCACTCAATACACAATGCTTAGAAAAATTCGACGGAAAGTGGAGAACGGAGTGTTTTAACACTAGGTTTCCTGTATCTAGCTTGTCGTATGCGGGATACAGCGTGAAGTAGACTTTTTATTTTATTCAAAATTCAACATTAATCAAAGTTCATATAAAGTCAAATACAGGTTATGAAAAAACATATAAAATTTCAAATGCAATATGTTACGTGTACAAATCGATTCACAGCGAATTTTTGAACGATTGCAAAACTTGAGTAAACCTTATTTACTGTGTTTGTGTAATAGTAGTCAGTGGGCTAACAGCACAGCTTCGTATGGTCACTGTTGACATAAAAATTTTAAATATTTTAACTTAAAGAAATTCATTATATTACAAGAAAATCTAGATTAAAAAACTTGGTTATTATTGGAACAGCTTTCTGTTCAGGATGATTGGACTTTTAAATATAGATAAAATATAAAATTATTATTATTATTTGTTTTAGCTTCACAGCTTTTAGGCAGCTGGAACCTTGTTGTTAAGACACTACAATTTATATAAAAAAAACAAATCAAAATCAACTTCACGCTGTATCTCACAACCAGCAGGGTAGGCGGAGGGAACCTAGCGTTAAGACACTCTATTCCTCACTTATCGCCGAATTTTGGAGACATTGCGTGTTGAGTGGCGCAACTTTACGCCGCACTGTGCCTCGACGAAAAAATGGAAATATAAATTTAAATAAATATTTCATTTCCTCGAGTGGAGATCGAACCCAGTTACAGTCACACGTTTGTGCCTCTGCGCCACGAGTGGCCTCTTTAAATTTGCATCACTCTTATATAACAGGAATTAATAAACTAGATCTTATAACTACTGTAACTATACATTTAAAAAAAATCAGCTGCACACTATACCCCACACATAGCAGGGTAGGTAGAGGGAACCTTATGTTAAGAAACTTCCCCACTTTTCACCGAATGTATGAAGTATTGCGTGCTAAGTGGTTGAACTGAATGCCGCACCTTGCCTTGTACTACCAGAACGATTAAATGAAAACATTATCCCCCGAATGGGGATCGAACCCACAGCCGTCGCGTTTATAATCACGCACTTATGCCACTGCGCCGCGACGGCTTTTAATATATTGATTGTGAAAAATCAATAAGTATATTTAAAAGTAGGCAAGTAAATCTTATACGCCATCAAATACAGATTCAAGCTTTATGAAACAAAACCTGCTTTATTGAGGGCGGTGGTCGACCTGAGGTCCATTTTAGAGCACTCGTAATATCGTATATGCTATAGATATCAGTTCCATATATGAATATGTATATATAAATTACGTAGCTGTCTGTTTAATACTTTATATTTTAGCTTCACGCACTATCCCGCACGTAGAAGGGTTGTCAAATTGAAGTGTTTTATCACTAAGCTCCCAGTGATTAAACACTCTGTTCTTCCATTTTCTGCCGAATTCTGGAGGTATTGCGTGTTGATCGGCGGACTTCAGAGCGAAGAAATGAAAATTTTATATATTGCAATTCCTCGAATGAGAATCGAACCAACAACCTGTCGCATTAACAGTCACACGCTTGTGCTCCTGCACCAGGACTGGCCTGTCTATTTATGTTTTCTTAATATATATTTGGTAAATTAAGATTTTATGAACATTTTGTAATTGTGAAGCAGTAGATGTATAATAGGATATAGGCACTACAATAAACAATACCATACACTATGTTATACTCGAACAAAACACATTACTTTTATTTACCCAATTTTATAAATAAAGTATTTTTTTTAATTTGTTCGTAAATATATTACAGATTATGTTTATATAATACTCTATTTTGTTTTCATTATTTAATCTGTGAAGTTAAAGTTATTTAAAATATAAGAACTTTCAATTTAATATCGACTTATAATATTGGTTATTTTGTGAAATTTGCAAGAAACGAGGTCGAACCGACGTCGAAAAAGAATGTAAGATGATCGAATGTTACATTTTAAAAGTGACAAATTTTAATAAACTGGTCTTTTGAAGTCCATATTTGAATACGATAGATATTTTTACGGTACGGCACACAGTAGGGGAACCTAGTGTTAAAACACTCTGTGTCCTATTTCCCGTCGAACTCTAGAGCTATTGCGAGTTGAGTGGCCGAACTCAACGCCGCGATTTGCCTAAACACGAGAACGAAACAAAATGGATATATTAAATATATTATATTTCAAGTGAAAATCGAACCCTTTACCTGTCGTGTTTTGTCTTTACAGGTCACACTTTGTACCACTGCACCATGACAGGCCTCTAGATTAATTTATATTAACATACTAATATATTAAAAGTTTATGCTTTTCTAGAATAAGTTTCATCACCAAAAAATATCCAATGAATGTTACTGACCATTTTGTTGATCATCATTATGTATCATCGAAGTAGAAACAGCAGTACGGAGGGCGTCGCATAGAAAAACGTAAATCTGAGATATTTTTGCAAGAATTCACGGCGTTGGGTTCCGTCTTTCAACGAGCAATGTCTTGATATTCGAAAATTACTCTTTTTGGACGATTATTATTTTTGTAGAGGCCAGTCGTGGCGCAGAGGCACAAAGTATGACTGTAAAATCTACAGGTTGTGGGTTCGATCCCCACTCGAGAAAATTAAATATTTATTTAAATTTATATTTTCATTTCTTCGCTCTGGTGTCGAGGCAAAGCGCGGCGTTGAGTTCCGCCACTCAACACGCAATGCCTCCAGAACTTGGCGGAAAGTGGGGAACGGAGTGTCTGAACACTAGGTTCCCTCTGCCTACCCTGCTGTGTGCGAGATACAGCGTGAAGCTGATTTGATTTTGATTTGATAATTTTTATTGAAACATGAAAAAAAAAACTATTTATTTCTATTAATTTACCTAAGAAATTAAAATTAATTTGAATAAATACAAAAGAATCAACCGCTCATACCCCTTAAATGAAATACCGCAAATAATATACCAGTCTGGCTTCGCGCATTTCGAACATTTGTTAGTATAGCGATAGGTATGTAAAAGCAAAGCGAAGTAGAAGAAACCACTAGTGCAGAACACCACGTATAACGGTACTGCAGGATGAAGACCGGGCTATCGTTCGTGCGTCATTTTATAAACTAAAAATGTTATCATTAAATACAGTTATGTCCTTAAAAATTCCGGTCACACGTTCGAATCTGGCGCGGCTAATTCGGTTATTAAAAATTTTTAAGGCATTAGTTAAACAGGATACTATAAAATTTGTAACGGTATAACGAAATAAACAAAATTTTTTGTATAATTTTCTTTTTTATTGCTTCACGCTGTATTCCGCATTCAGAATAATAGAATTAAGAAACACTTCCTATTTAATCAATTCCTCTCACCACAACCAATATTAACCCTGTTTTTTTGCAAAATTTTGATAAATCTCTTTACTGGAGTCCTTTATTTGTATAATATATTATATTATTTGCGTTAACAAAACACTTTCGGAAACGTGAAGAGTTGGGGCATTGAAGATATTTGTTTTGAATGTTCAACATTGAAGTTTGCAATTTTCATATTTCATAAAAATAATATTTACTTATCCTTTATTCTTTTGGTAATATATTTAAACAGTAAAATTCGATTCACACAGGTGTTCTGGTAAAACAAAAATTAATATTTTTTCAATAGAAATGTGAATCTTCACGGTCTATTGCACCTTTAAGCTTGTGCGCTTCACTATTGTTCTAAGTTATACGTGTTTTTGGTGCTTTAGTTCAAATTACATAGAATTTGACTTAACTTAAAACTTAACTTAACTTCACGCTTTATCCCTATAGGAGTAGTCAGAAATAACGAAGCGCCAAACGCTACGGTCTTTACATGCCTCTTTCGCCTCGATCTCTGCTCATCGACCTCTTCATACATGCCCCTCGGGGAGTCCTCATGCTTTTTACGTGACCTTTCTCCAGTATCTTTGATGCTGTGTTTTCGAAGGTCAATCGAGGTTTCCACCTCCTCCTCCTCCTCCTCCGATATTTGTAGCTCCGTCCTCCACCTCCGGCTGTTCCGGATGGCGTTTTTGGTGGCGGTCCCCAAGGCTGCATTCGTCGCCACTAGACACACCAGCGGGGACGCACCGGTGGATGCCCTATCAGTGCGCTTTATTTAGGTGCACGTGGCGGATGGAAAGTTGCAGCCCTCATAAGGGCTGGCAGGAGTCAGTCAGAAGAAATGAAAATATAAATTAATAACAATTTATTGACCCGAGTCGCGTTTACAGTCACGTGCCACTGCGCCACAACGGCCTTCTATTGTTAATGATTTTTTAATCTTAAATTTAATAAATATAAAAAGAATGGTGTGGAGTTCTTCAACGTGAGAATATCTGTGCATTGTGTTTTGACACTAATTGCTTGCAAACTTAGCATAGGCTAAGGACCTTTTTTTAGCTTCACGTAGTAGGTTAGGCCGAAGGAACCTTGCAACTTAATATTTAGACACCACATTTCGCAAAGGACTTGATTAGTAAAAAATTTCTTATAAGAAATATCTTATCTCTAATACATGATTTATTATTATTTCTATGAAGAAATAATATACATAGTCAAAGTGATATATTTCTTTGTATTGAAAATTATTTTAATGCACCTACGATATAGAAAGTTTCGAATTATCGTTTACCATATCCATTGTTATTTATAACAAGTTAACTACTTTTTTTAGCTCCACATTGCATCCCGCAAATAGCAAAGGGAAAGGGAAGTGTTAAGTAACAACAATTCCATTACACTTCCGTTCCCCACCCTCCAACGAATTCTACAAGTATTGTGTTTAGTTTTGCCACTCAATAGAGTGGCAGAACTAAACGCCGCGCCCGTACTTAATACTTTTATTATCCTAATAAGAAGCTACAAGTGCAAGATATTGTGGGCTAGGATTAAATCGAAATGATTACGGTGCTACATCATCGGTCAGTGCGGGATTGAGTTCCGCCACTTTACAAACAATATGATAAATGGTAGAGTGTAAAAATAAAGAATATACTGATCTTCCGCGATATTTTTTATTGAAATTAAATAAGAAATTTAAAAAGCATGAAAAAGTTTCTATACAAAACCAAGTCATCATATCAAAATTCAAAGACAACAAAAGAAACATTTTAATTGTATTTTAAATAAACTCGTTTAAAAGAATACTCCAAACAAATGATGACTTTGTTTAATGGTTGAGAATAGAGAAAACAATAAATATACAACATCACTTTAGTCGAACAACTTAACAGTGAAAGTTCCGTTGGTAACTTAAACTTCGAAAGCGATTAGAAGGTTAGGGTTAAATTTTGTTACTCGATTACTGATTCTAAATTTCGAATTAAAGTAAACTTTTTTTAATGTAATATATCCGAATAGATGTAAAAAAATATATCCATAAACAATAAATAGGGAACAGAATGACTTAACACTAGGTTCCCTCTGCCTACACTTCTGTGTGCGGGATATAGCGTGAAGCTGGAAAAAAAATAATATACGAAAAAAATTGTGTACATTTCTTTATATTATAAATATTTTATGTAAATTTTAAAGAGAAGCCAATCCGAAATATATAAAGAGCAGGGCTTCAAAAACTATGAATTGTCGGGAATTTAAAGCAATTATTCATCTAATTATATGCACTATTCGATAGTATTGCTATTTCTTGACAATATTTCTATTCCTCAGTATTTGTTCCTCAGTATTTTGGTCTAAGAATTGAAAGGTCATATTTTATGTTTATTTAAAAAAATATTAAAATAGATTTTTATAATAAATAAAGATGGTTTAATGACCTGACATACAAATTATTTACAGTAGCTGTGGTAAACGTAAATAGAAATAAGATTGCTGTCAGAAAGTATCTTAATTAATCAATAGATGGCGTTGTACAATGAACCCTAATGTAAGCTATATTATACTGTTTTTAATATTGTAAATGCTAATTTTATTTTTATTATGAAATGTTACCAATTATTACATATTAAAAATCTTAAATTATATATACATAAAAATATATTTAACCATAATTATTATTAATAGATCCAATTTAAGACTCTATTTTTTACAGATTTTATCTGAAAAACGTAGAGCCTTGCTAGGCCAATTAAAAAAAACATAGTCAAGCATATATTATTAATAGATTCTATATTTTTAACGTTTAAGATAACTGATAACAGATGGCTCTGAACTAAAATAGAACGCGCTATCGTTACGTTCAGTTCGAACGTATATAAACTTCGAGAGTACGTGGCAACAATTGCCATCAGAAGGGTCTTAACTGACTCGACTGAACAGCGAGTGATGAACTCGGGATATGAATCTTTGTGATTCCATTCCGCTCGCTAGTGAGTCAACTATCGCAGACTTGCTAGTTGAAGAACTGACGCTGTTTTTGGCCTAATTTTAAATACAAATATAATAATTTTATTAGAAAGAAACACTAAAAGCGACTTGTATTTGATGACTTTAGAAATAGAATGTCTTTCTCTAGTTTCTATTTAATTAAAACCTGAATCCTCCCACTAAATCAATTTTTTTTAAGTCTTATCTTACTACTCTCTTTATATGTTTAAAATATTTAACTGATAATTAAATTATTCAAATGTCTAAAATGTCATTAAAATTGTAAAAGGGCAAAGACGGTGGTGGCTGTGATACACAGTTTATACTAGTACGGCTACCAACGCACACGTCTTGGTTTAAGAGGCAATTTGTTAAATTTAATTTGATGAATAAATATATTATTATTATTATTACTTAGCAAGATAGGTTTACATTACCACCAATAAAGAGTTTTTCAATTTGTGATTACTTTTAGTCTTCTCCAGTCTTTACAATTGAGCTTTAGAGTTTAAAATAATTTAAAAATATTTTTTATTTTTAACATTCTGCTCGCTTAGTCCTTTCTGTCCGACTATTTATTAGTGGAAAAACAAGTATGTAGTTTACTCTTGTGACTTCAATGTACTCATTAATGGGTCCGCTCAGCTCGCGTTGGAAACCGCTGGCAAAAAAAACTGTTATATCTTTAAGATATACGATAATGTTATATTTTAGAATTTCAATAATTGTAATTAGAATTCTAATTATTGTACGGATACAGATCCTTACTATGTCACAATGGCGATTATAATTTTAAGGCAAATTCTATTAAATTTTCTGAAGTAAAGTCAGTAAAAATATTTGCTATATTTATTCTTAATTTACATTTAACTTAATATGACTTTTCGACTTCCTTCTTAATGATAATATTTCTAAATTGTATTTAATTGAATCGATGTCTCTTAAACGAGCCTAATAATAAACAAAAACTTAATAATTAGGACTAGCAAAAATTAACTATAAGAGTACCTAAAAAGATTCCAACTAAGCAATTATATTTCATTTTCAGAAATCAAAATCGACTAGAGAGATTACGACCGAGTTTTGCACCATGGGTCAAGAGCAATCGTACATCGCTCACAACAGCGTTGCATCAGTGAAGAAATATCAGGACAAATACGAAGACTCTATACAATATAGAGTGTCATCTGTCGATTATCGAACGAGCGACTACGACAGGAAAGATTATAGGCGTCACAGAGCCAGAAGAAGTGCGGAGAGCTTCAAAAGCGATAATTCTTCAAACGAAAGTAGCGGGTACCGAAGCGGGTCAAGCGCCTGCGAGAGTCGATCTGACAGATCGTCCAATAGTGATTACTATTGCACATCCTTATATAAGAACAATCACTACAAGGATATAAACAAAGAAATATATAAACCGATAAAAATTCCCAAAGATAAACGCTACAAACAGATATTAGACGATAAGGACGATATAAAAAGTGGTAAATTGAAAGGTTACCTTAGTGAAACTGAAAAAGCAAAATTAAAAGCAGGACCTACACCGAAGAAAGCCGGTATACGAAATTATACGCCAAAAATAATATCGGCTGAGGAACAAAGAAAAAAGTTAGAAAATTGGATTTAGTTGTGATTAGTAGGATAAGTTGTACATATTAGCGTAGACGTAAATGTATTTGGAAGACAACGATGGAGGCGGCAGGCGCGTTGGCAAGCTTAGCACCTTCTCCTATCACCGTGCTGGGGCTGATACCACTCCTGGCTCTCGGAATCACGTACTTCAGATACCAGCAATACGACCCGGAGTCGTATGTCACAGATATCAACAACGTAAGTAGCTAAAAATTTGAACTATAGGCAGTAAAAAATATTTTTAGAGAACCTATTCACTAGTATTGCGTATTCAATAACTGTGGAAAGTATGGATTCAAAATTATAATTTATAATAAACGACGACGATAAGGACATGAAAACCTAATTAATTCTTAATTATAGTAATGCTTTTTTATTGTTTTGAAGTTATTATTCTGAAATTGTCTGTATTATGCTTATTGACGTTATGAGTTTAACACCGGGAAATATTAACTTTTAAAATATTGTCTATTTTCAAGTATGTTATATAAAGAACGACTTTGAAGTATGCGATGGCATCACACATCACAAAATGAGCTTTAAAATAAGCGAGTCGATTCTGAGGTACATATATCACAAAGATTACTTTGAGACTCGCATGATGTAATCTACAACAAGTCGTAAAAGATAAAAATGTTATTTTAAAAGTTGTCATTTAATTTTTTTTATTTATTTTCCGTATGATACAGAGATTTATATTTATAAAAACCTTTATTTCATTTTCAGATATTGCCGATTTACGACTTTGTGATAGTTGGCGGGGGCTCTGCAGGCGCAGTAGTCGCTTCGCGGCTGTCCGAGATAGGCAACTGGACAGTATTGCTTCTCGAAGCCGGACAAGATGAGAACGAGATCTCCGACATCCCAGCCTTAGCTGGATACACCCAACTGTCCGAAATGGATTGGAAATTTCAAACAACGCCTTCCAAAAATCGTTCCTACTGCCTTGCTATGAATGGTGATCGCTGCAACTGGCCCAGAGGCAAAGTACTCGGCGGTTGCAGCGTCCTCAATGCTATGGTATATGTCAGAGGCAATCGGAACGACTATGATCTGTGGGAGGCACTGGGCAACCCTGGCTGGTCGTATGATCAAATATTACCCTACTTTTTAAAATCTGAAGATAATCGAAATCCATATTTAGCAAACACACCTTATCATTCAACAGGTGGTTATTTGACCGTACAAGAAGCTCCGTGGCGAACACCGTTATCAGTAACCTTTTTGAAAGGTGGCATGGAACTAGGTTACGAATTTCGCGATATAAACGGTGCAAAACAAACTGGTTTTATGTTAACACAAGCTACTATGCGTCGAGGAAGCAGATGTAGTACTGCAAAAGCGTTTCTTAGACCAATACGCAATAGAGATAATTTACATATAGCGTTACAATCGCAAGTAACTAGGA
Source organism: Heliconius himera (assembly GCA_021202915.1). Lineage (NCBI taxonomy): Eukaryota > Metazoa > Arthropoda > Insecta > Lepidoptera > Nymphalidae > Heliconius > Heliconius himera. The sequence goes on from JAJHJA010001347.1 coordinate 19,847, forward strand.
TATTAATAAATCCAGTCAAAAAACAAGCATACGGTGTAGAATTCTATCGCAACGGTGAAAAACATAAAGTGCGTATAAAAAGAGAAATTATAATGTCCGCTGGTGCTTTAGCTACTCCTCAAATAATGATGCTGAGCGGTATCGGTCCAGCAGAACATTTACGTGAGCATGGCATACCACTGGTGGCAAACCTAAAAGTTGGACATAATTTACAGGACCACGTCGGATTAGGTGGCCTAACATTTGTAGTTAACAAACCGATTACATTTAAAAAAGATCGTTTTCAATCACTATCTGTTGCTATGAATTATATTTTATACGAGAAAGGCCCTATGACAACGCAAGGTGTGGAAGGTCTGGCATTTGTCAACACCAAATACGCTCCATCATCAGGCAACTGGCCGGATGTTCAGTTTCATTTCGCACCCAGTTCCGTCAACTCGGATGGCGGTGAACAAATACGAAAAATATTGAATTTACGCGACAGAGTATACAATACTGTTTATAAGCCAATCGAAGAAGCTGAGACTTGGACTATATTGCCTCTACTTTTACGCCCCAAAAGTTCTGGTTGGGTTAAACTGAAGAGCCGCAACCCTTTCCAACCTCCATCGATAGAGCCTAATTATTTTGCTTACAAGGAAGATATAAAAGTATTAACGGAAGGTATACGAATCGCTTTTGCTTTATCAAATACAACAGCGTTCCAAAGATATGGTTCTCGGCCACACAACATTCCATTGCCGGGCTGTCAACAGCACGCTCTGTTTAGTGACGAATATTGGGAGTGTAGTCTGAAGCATTTCACGTTTACCATTTACCATCCAACTGGAACTTGCAAGATGGGTCCTAATCACGACCAGAATGCTGTTGTAGACTCAAGATTACGGGTTCATGGAGTAGCAAATTTGAGAGTGGTAGACGCCAGTATCATGCCCACAATAATCAGTGGAAACCCCAACGCGCCAGTGATAATGATAGCCGAGAAAGCCTCCGATATGATCAAAGAAGATTGGCTAGTGTTATGACAGTGTTTAGTATTGCTTGCTGAGTGTTTGTAGTCATTGTACGCTAAAGAACTATTTATGTCACAAAGTACTTTTAGTTGTTTATGTTTAAAACAATTATAATTAAGTATGTACATAATTATATTATATTCAAACTTGTTAATAAAGAAATTTAAGTTTAATAAAATGTTTTGTTTTTCTCCTTTATTAAATTTGTATTAAAAACAAGTAATTTAAATAGTAAATCTTAGTAATTTCGTAAAATACAGAGATGCATATTTCAAAATATAATCTATATATATAAAAGGACTTGTGCTGACTGACTGAGGTAAGACGCACGCAGAGCCGTAACCGCTGATGGTAGAAACGTGAAATTTGGGCAGATGTTTATTTTCATATTCTGGACATCCACTAAGAAGGGAATTTGAAAAATTTTAACCCTAAAGTGATGAAATAGGGGTTGAAAGTTTGTATGGATTTTTTTTAATCTATACCGATTTTTATAAAATTTAAAATTCAGACTCTTAAAAATATTTCATTGAATACGTGTTTCATGGTTTTTAAGAATTCACCCCCAAAGGGTTCAAATAAGGGGTTGAAAGTTTATATGGAAAAATCTTTAAATTGCCACCGATTTTTATAAAAATTTAAATTCAGACTGTTAAAATTATTTTATTGAACACGTGTTTCGTGGTTTTTTTTTAGAATTCACTCCTAATAAGCGGGCGAAGCCGCGCGCGCCCTCTAGTATGTTATATAAAACTAAAGTATATAAAATCAAATTGAAAATATTAAAATATATTAAAAAAACATATATATTTTATTTATTAGTTCTTTTTATATAAGCATGAGCTATTTCCCGTACGACCTGAGCTCACAATGCCATCTATATAGGAGTAGCTGAACCATTAGGTAAGAATGCGATTAATAGTACTTACTTTTACCGATAGATGTCTATTTTTTTTTTTTAATGTAAACGAGCAATTTAGTTTGTTTATTATTTAAAAAAAAACTTTTTTTATGGCTTTGCAATTCAAATTCAAATTCACATTTTTCAAATCAAATTCGTCATTTTTAACGCTAAAATAGTATTTTTACACTATATTAAATTTTCAATTGAAATATTTACTAGACAATACAAAAAATCAGCTTCACGCTGTCACAACAGGGTAGACAGAGGGAACCTAGTGTAAAGACACTCCGTTCTCCACTTTCCGCCGAATTCTGGAGGCATTGCGTGCCGATTGGTGGAACTCAACGCCACACTTTGTCTCGACACCAGAGCGAAGAAATGGAAATATAAATTTAAATAAATGTTTCATTTCCTCGAGTGGGTATCGAACCCACAACCAGTCGCGTTTACAGTCGCACTTTGTGCCTCTGCGCCACGACCGGCCTCACAAATATTTACTACTAGTCTAATAATTCTAAGATACTTTTAAGTGTATCTTTTCTGTATATGTTAGTTATTTCATCAATAATCATGAATCGATTTTAATGAATGATAAAAGACGTTATTGACATTAAATTGATTAATTACCCGCAACATACAATGAAAAATTTTAAATAATTTACAATATATATTATGTTCTGCGACAAAATAAGAAAAGAAATCATAAAAATATATATTTTTGTTAAAATTTTAAAAAATACGAGTTCTTTTACGATGTCAATAGAATCGATGGATGGCTGAATTCTCAACAGTCAAAAAATAGTGCCGAGATATTTACTCTCCTTGAGTTTAATGAAAAAATTGTCACTATCAAAAGGAAATGAATAGACAAAGTGAAAAGTATCTAAAACAATCAGTAAATATCTTAAGACACTTCTTAAGAAGTGTCGATATGATTAAAGTCTATGAGTAGTAGTGATTTGTGGTTATGTCACCGGATTTCATCATACATTTAATAATTTTATTTGTAATTAAAATAATAATAAAATATTAAAAAAATATATAAGGCTCCAAACCTAAGTCTGACCTTTGAAAAAATAAGCGAAAAAAACCTTACAAAATAATTATCTAAACACAAATATCTAATACTAGAGGGCGCGCGCGGCTTCGCCCGCTTATTAGGAGTGAATTCTAAAAAATATTTTTAACAGTCTGAATTTAAATTTATATAAAAATCGGTGGCATTTTAAAGATTTTTCCATATAAAGTTTCAAAACCTTATTTGAACCCTTAGGGGATGAATTCTTAAAAACCATGAAATACGTGTTCAATGAAATATTTTTAAGAGTCTGAATTTCAAATTTTATAAAAATCGGTACAGATTTTTTTTTTTTTTCCATACAAACTTTCAACCCCTATTTGATCCCTTTAGGGTTAAAATTTTTCAAATTCCCTTCTTAGTGGATGTCCAGAATATGAAAATAAACATCTGCCCAAGTTTCACGTTTCTACCATCAGCGGTTACGGCTCTGCGTGCGTCTTACCTCAGTCAGTCAGCACAAGTCCTTTTATATATATAGATGAACAATATACATATATACAAACAGAAAAAGAAACATTCTATAATAGGAAACATTTCTAGAAATCAAATAATGAATTTATTTACATATATGTATAGTAAAAACGAATTTAAAACCATCAATAATATGCAACGGACCGGTTGAGATGCAACGAACTATGCATTTCCTATTGCACAATAACAACCTATTAAGATCGAGTGGTGTTTATGAAGCTGTAATAATAATGCGACATTCGAGGAAGTTATTACGTATTATTATTATATATATACTCAAGTTCAACGACATCACTTGACGTGACTGTAATACCGACTGGTTGTGGGTTCGATCCCCACTCGAAGAGATGAAATATTTACTTAAATTTATATTTTCATGTTTTCGCTCTGGTGTCGAGGTGAAGCGCGGCGTTGAGTTCTGTCATTTAACACGCAATGTCTCCAAAATTCGGCAGAAAGTGGGGAACAGAGTGTCTTACACTAGGTTCCCTCTGCCTACCCTTCTGTATACGGGTTCGATTGTCACTTAAGTTAATGAATTATTATTGAATATGAATTAAACATTTTCAAAGTGTTAATCCACACTTAGGATAAAAAATACTTATTTAGAAAACGTATAAAAACTCTGACCACTAAGCCATACGTATAACGCCATAACGTTCAAACGTTGAACGTATGGCTTAGTTGTCAGAGCGCCTGGTCATTTTCCAGGAGGCGGAGGTCCTGCTAAGTTCAAATTTTTATACGTTTTTTAAATAAGTATGAATTATTATTTATTAATATTTTCATTTCGTCGCTCTGGTACGATTGTGAGTCCGGCACTCAACACGCAATACCAATGCCTCAAATATTCGACGTAAAGTGGGGAGGGAAAGGAGTGTCTCAACACTAAGTACCCTCTGCTTACCCTGCTATATACTATATACAGCGGGAAGCTAAGAGATCTCGCAATCCATGTATGTTCTTCGAGACGGAGGAAACTAAAACGAACCTTGGACTTAACAATCTAAGGTTCATTTTAGTCAGTCAATTATTCACATTTCTCGTTCTTGTAATAAAATATAAATATTTAAAAGAATATATAAAATTAGACATTGGTTGCGACGGGCTCTTAGTTTTTTTTAAGAAAATGCAACCATATATTTAATAAAGTTAATCACTAGCTTTAGTTAATCAAAATTAAGTAACCTTAAAGTTTATATTTTTTTATACAGCGTAATTTAATCTCTGTTATTATTGGAATTTTGTGTTCGATTACAAATATTATAACCTTAATACCTTTATTTAACGACTTACTTTACTTAACACCTTTGGTGAGGAAATATGACTGTAAATGAAATAAATAAAAAATAATGAAATACTATTTATTATATTTCCTTCGAGACAAAATGCGGCGTTAAGTTTCGTCATTCAACAGATAATATCTCCACTTCGGGCGGAAGTGAGTGAACGGACTGCCTTAACACCAGGTTATCTCTAGCTTTGAAATATATGAGGATGCGAATTGAGCATGGAGCTGACAAAAAATCTGTCTTTTGATAACATAACAAAAAAAAGAAACATAAAAAGAGAAGTGATGAGACTATTCTTATCTCACACTTACCAAGTGTTCATTACAGATTAAACGATATGTTAAGACTAAGAAAGCGCTATAATAAAAAAAGCAAGCGTATGGTGCTATCTTAGAAAAAATAATAAAAGAATAGCATTTTTTATCTTTTACAAGGAAGTGAAACCATAATCTGTCATTTCAGATTACATATCAAGAAAATAGTTTTATATATATACCTTGCAAAAAGTAGTACCGGAAAGCAATACACATTAAACAATAAACATTAGTATTACTCGAGTAAGAAATGATTCCACATATACCCTGTCGCGTTTATAAATGTCTGATAAAAAACTAATAATATTAAGAGAATTGTATACAAACAGAATTAAAAAAAAAATACATTAGCTTCACGCTGTATCCCGCACACAGCAGGGTAGGCAGAGAGAACCTAGTGTTAAGACACTCCGTTCCCCACTTTCTGCCGAATTCTGAAGGCATTGCGTGTTGAGTGGCAGAACTCAACGCCGCGCTTAACCTCGACACCAGAGCGAAGAAATGGAAATATAAATTTAAGTAAATATTTCATCTCCTCGAGTGGGGATCGAACCCACAACCAGTCGGTTTTGCAGTCACACCTCGTGCCGCTGCGCCACGACCGGCTTCAAACAGAACAGAATTACTACAAACAGAATTATTTTGCCTTATATTAGTGAGAGATACCTACTATGCCGGTATTATTATACTAGGGGCTGCTCGTAACTTCCGTTTGCGTGGATTTTATGGCCCTTGTCACGCTATTTCCGTATACCAGCCGTTGTGATTGAAACTTGTAGCAAGAGGCGCGCAGAGTATCAAGACACTCCATTATCCGGTTTCCACCTCTTTGTGTTACAAGAGCGGGGAAAAAAGTCTTTATTTTTTAATACAATGATTTAACTTAGTAATCATTATGCCAAAAAAAAATTATTAGTCCATTTAAAATTGGCTACCAAATGTTACTAAGGTGACATTTTATTATTTCTTATAATTTGGCTGGACTATCACATTCGTCACATATTACAGATCTTTAATTTTTTATATGGCAACGGGACATGCTTATATCATGCTTAACAAATTTTAGTAGTTGTAGTAGTTGTTTATTAGATGTTCCAGATCTTCAATTTTTATGAAAAATACTCATCACACTCAAGAACTCTGTTAAGGACTCATTCAATTATTTCTTATAGTTTATCTATAATTAAACAGTTCTACATCAGGTATAGAAATCTTCAAAATTAAATGTAGCAGGATGTAATCCTGCACAGGCCTATTGGGCACTATAACAAAAAAAAACATTCAAATCCGTCTAGTAATTTAGAAGATATGCATGTACAAACAGATAAACAGAAAGTCAAAAAAATTAAATCATAGATTTTTTTTGAATATACTCAACGTTCGACCACACCTTTTCAATGTTTTATTTTCTATAATGTACTTAGATTAGAAATAATTTTAAAACTAAAAGGCACATAGGCCTACTCTTAAGGAATTCAAATTTAAAATTCCACCCATAATCCACCGAGTGGCACATTTCACATGGAGAGCACCAAACGCGCGTTCACGTACACAAAATTATATAATGCAAACATAGCATCGCACTGTTCGGTGGAAAATCAAAGAATCAGCTTCACGCTGTATCCCGCACACAGCAGGGTAGGCAGAAGGAACCTAGTGTTAAGACACTTCGTTCCCCACTTTCTGCCGAATTCTGGAGAACATTGCGTGTTGAATGGCAGAACTCAACGCCGTGCTTTGCCTCGACAACAGATCGAAGAAATGTAAAAATAAATTTAAGTAAATATTTCATCTCCTCGAGTGGGGATCGAACCCACAACCAGTCGATTTACAGTCACACTGTGTGCCCCCGCGCCACGACTGGCCTCAAAAAGGCACATAAGCCTACTCTTAAGGGGTACAAATTTAAAATTCCATCCATAATCCATCGCGTGGCACATTTCACATCGAGGGCACCAAACGCGCGATCACGTACACAAAATTATATAATGCAAACATAGCATCGCACGGTTCGGTGGACTTCAATAAAAATATGATGATTTAATATTTTACGCTGTATAGAGTTTTTTTTTGTGAAACGAATATCCAGAAGTATGTGGATTGAAGCATTTTTTTCTTAAATATTGTATTATTTGTAGCTTAATTTTATAATGGAGGACTCAATTACGATTCAGAGTAAGATTTACGTAAGCTAACTAAGAGCTAACATGAGTTGTCATTCATGAATTTTCAATTATTATATGAAACAAAATAGTAGGGCGTCGTGGCGCAGCGGCACGGTGGTGACGGCTTCGATTTACACTCTTGAGAATTTTTTTTTCCCGCTCTAGTAATAAGACAAAGCGAGGCGCTGAGTTTCGCTTTTAACACGCAATATCTCAAAAATTGAAGAAAAAATGGGACGGAGTGTCTTGCCACTGATTGAGGAGAAATCAGATTTCTAAAAAAAATTATATGCCACTAAATATTACATATTTAGCAATCATATAATATTTTTATGAATCTATAAAGACTAGTCATAAACGTGAAAGTAATACACTATTGGTTGGTACTATCGTATTTCTAAGTTAACGTGCTGTACGTAACACTTACTTTAGCCTATTTCTAGAACCTTCACTCGCAAACGTAATAACTATTACTTTTTAATTTAAGTTAAGTAAAATAATTAAGTAAAAAAAATATATTTAAAGAATATATATATTTGGACAAAAATAACTTAGTAATTAGCTTCACACTGTATCCCGCACACATCAGGGTAGACAGAGGGAACTTAGTGTTAAGACACTCCGTTCCGGACCTTCTGCCGAATTCTGGAGGCGTTTGAGGAGGAGGATTGCGTGTTGAGTGGCAGAACTTAACGCCGCGCTTTGCCCCGAACTCTGTCTACCCATAACTTAGTACGTACAAATAAAAGATTATAACTTTAATTAATATGTATTACAAAATTAATTATTAAAATACCAGTAACAGATTTTAATAATGACTGTTTTCTGCTTTTAAGGTAGGTACTATGCCTTAAAAGGAAAAAAATAAAACCCTTATAGGGTGAACTTGTTGTCCGTCTGTCAAGACCATTTAACTTGAGATCCAATGGAAGTATCGAGCAGTAAGAAATAACAATTAATATCTTAATATAAAAGCATGTTTCTGAATTAAATAAGTTTTAACTTTATTTTCATTGTTTTATCTCACTGTGGTTCAACTATTCTAATTAACAAAAAAAAATCGCGACAAAAAATCTTTAAAGTTAAATTAGTAGCTTATAGTTCCCTTGTTTTCAGGGTTCTGTATTTCAAAGGGAATAAAACGGAACTCTTATAGGATCACTTTGTAGTTCGTCTGCCCCTTTGTCAAGACTATTATTTCTAGATTTTTCAAGATTTGATAAAATTTCTAAATGAATGAAACCAAAATACAAGCATTTATGCATCGTTTTACTACATTTTGTGTGAAACTTACCACGTAACTTATAATATAGATAAAATATTTTTTGTTTTTTCTAAGTTATTCATAAGATAATTATTACAAAGTTATATTTGTAGTTCATTTTTTACAAAATAAGTACAAACACTTACACTTAACAACTTTACAATCAACAATCACAATCCTTTACAATTTCAATTCCGCGATTTGGCAAGACCCTTGAACGGTTTTTTTTAAAGATGGAGTTAATAAGAGTATGAGAATATATTTTAATAAGCAATTTGATATAATCCATAATTAAAAGACGAACTAAAATCATTGCTAACACATTCTATTTTAAGATTTCGAAGTTTGATAATAATATTAAAAGTGCCCTTAATTGCCCTAATTCTTTACCTGGGAGGCGAACCTCATGGTAAGTCCAAGGAGCACTACGATTTTCTTTTGCAATATTCCCTATAATAGAGCTATAGACAAAAGAGGCAAAACGTAGCAAGGAACGTATAGGGATACTGGGAATCTGGTGCCCTCCCTTCCCATTAAGACATCCCGATGAATTCTGGAAGCATTGCGTGTTGAGTGGCGGAACCCAATACCGTGTTTTACCTCGTTACCAGAGCGAGGATATGAAATTATTATATATTTTCGTCGAGTGTCAATCGAGTCCTAAACCTGCTACGTTCGCACGTGTTGTGCCACTGCGTCACGGCCTTCTTTGAATTCAGTTCTTCATTTTTGGATTCTTTTCTTTCATATGCCATACATTACGAATGTGCAAATTGAACAATCATCACTTCATCTATGTGGAGTTGTATGGAGAATACATAAAAAAACGTTATACGTTATGTAACTGATTCCCCGAGCACCTTTAAAAATAAATATAAACTTATTAAGAAAACTTATAAAAAATTAAACGTAGCTGGATTTGAAACCTTTTTTTTCTTTTATTCTAACTAACACGCAGTTACAGTGGAGAGGAAGATAGGACGCGCTCTTGGCTTTTCTTCGGAAGAGCTTCGAGTTATGACAATGTAATATTGTCGAGTTTAAGTAAACTCGAGTTTAGATAAACTTCTGATTGCAAATATCTTATTAAAACGATATCTTCGGAAGGCATAATATAAAATTCTTAACCCTGTTATTTCATAATCTCTAAAATATATTGGGTTTCTCAGAATCACAATAATAATAGAATCTAATCACTAGACCCATCACGAGTCAAAGCATTAATAATATTTTTAAAGGTTTTTTAATATTTTTAATGTGCTATTCCACACTTAGAAAAGAAAAAACTTATTAAGAAAACGTATAAAAATTTGAAAGTAGTGGGATTTGATCCCGCGCCTCTTGGAAACTGTCCAAGCGCTCTGACCAACTAAGCCGTACGTTCTCATAGGACTACATCGAAATTCTTATAAACATGTTATAGCTTATTTTTTGAACAGAATGTCGTGTCACTAACTTCTATTTATTAATGTAAAAGAATAATATGTGTTTATAAAAATAATGACTAAACTATAATTACTATAGTAAACAAAGCCGTGAGAGCTCGCGAGCCGCGGTAGTAACGTTACAGCATGACGTAAGCTTCATTACAGAACTTTCGTTTTCTGGATGAAATCAAGTCTGTTTCCTTACTGTCGTAAATAACATCGACTTTGTAGTGGAACACTATATTATCTGACGTTTCTAATAGAATTATATTATAGTACGCTTTCGAACAAAACAATGTTTTAAAGAACAGACAAAAAATATTTTTAAAACAAGCAGCTACAGCAGGGTAGACGGAGACATCCCAGTGTCAAAATATTCTGTTCACTGCATTCCGCCCGAAATTAAAACTATGAGTGAGTGACGGAACTCAACTCAATGTGAGCATTGAGTTGAATTCATTTTAATTAAGGTTCTTAAGTACATATTTATTATATTTCGTTCCTTAGTGATTTAATAGCAATACTAAAAAAAATAGAAGGCTGCACTGAGCTCCGCCACTAAACACGCAATGCTTCCAGAATTCCGTGAAAAGTGGGGAGCGGTGGTGTCTTAATAGGAACGAAATATCTCAATATTAGGTTCCCAGGTTCCCTCTGCCTACCATGCTATGTGCGGGATAAATTATGAATCTATAAAAAAAATATCTATAAAAATATATTTAATACACTCACAAATATAGAGATTATATGAGCAATTAAAAATAAAATCAGCTTCACGCTGTATTCCAGACAGCAGGGTAGGCAGAGGGAACCTAGTGTTAAGCCACTGCGTTCCCCACTTTCCACTGAGTTCTGGAACCAGTCGATTTTACAGTCACACTTTGTGCCCCTGCCACACGACTGGCCTCAATTTTTCCGTAATAAAAACGTTTATGTCACTTTGCAGGTTAATTTCGAAACATAGAATATGTTTGGGCATGGGTTGTTCACGCGAATTAAAATATTTAGCAACGCTGTCATAGTAAAATATAAGTATTTAGCAATCGATAGTATTGTGTAGTATTTACGACACGTTATACGTTCTTCCACATTCGCATATTTCTATGGTAATTTAATACAACTATTACACTTTACTATATCGTCGGCTTAGTGTGTAAACCTGCATAATCCACTTTTGACGTTATGTACATTTTTAAACTATTAAAAAGTGGCATTTAAATCAGCTTCATGCTGTATCCTGCACACAGCAGGATAGGTAGAGGGAACTCAGTGTTACTGTTAAGACACTCCGTTCCCCACTACCATTCAAAACTGTAAAGAATATACAAAAATGACCTGTTGACCATTTCATATTGTAGAGAAAACTAATCAAAATCTAATCAAATCAAATCAAATCAGCTTCACGCTGTATCCCGCACACAGCAGAGTAGGCAGACGGTACCTAGTGTTAAGACACACCATTCCCCACTGTCTGCAGAATTCTGGAGGCATTGCGTGTTGAGTGGCATAAGTCAACGCCTCATTTTGCCTCGACACCAGAGAGAAGAAATGAAAATATATATTTAAGTAAATATTTTATATCCTCGAGTGGGGATCGAACCCACAACCAATCGGTTTTACAGTCACATTTTGTGCCCTTGCGCCACGACTGGCCTCATACTAATCAATTTACGAAATTGTAAAAACTTTCTATGTGTACTCACAGTTTTTAATCACTTTTTTGGTTCTCCTGACAATTTGCTTAATTGGCTGTTAGCAGGTTTATACTATCGCCGGCCATATGTCTGACCTTATTACTGATTTTGGCAAATTGCTTGTTATAACAAATTGATAATCATGCTTAATAACGTGGTTATATCATGTCATAAAACGCAGCGTTACTTATTGGTATAATCCAATGCCAGAAAAATGATGTAAATATTACACTTAATTTCGAAAAACGTTTGATATACTTACTTTAATATAATATAAACTTTTTATTCAATGTATAAATGCCACATAACAAGATCTCTCTTCCTATCCTTCTATGGAATATGCGTTATACAGCGCTAAAGAAATGCTATATTTTTTTTCAGTTTCACACTGTATGTACCGCAATGAGCAGTATAGGCCTAGTGTTAAGACACTCCGCTCCCCACTTTCCGCTGAATTCTGGAGGCACAGCGTGTTGAGTAGCGGAACTTATCGCCGCGATTTGCCTGGACACTAGAACGAAGAAATGAAAATATAAATGTAAATAAATATTTCACTTCCTCGAGTGGGGATCGAACCCACAACCAGTCGATTTTACAGTCTCACTGTGCCCCTGCGCCACGATTAGATTAGCCTCAATTTTTTTTTCTTAATTTAATTATAATAATATATATATAGGAACATCTATATTTTAAAATTTTATTTATCTTTTAAAAATATAATATAAAAAATAATACAATGGAGATTATTATACTATTATCTGACATTCTGCATTTATATTCACGTTTTAAAATACTGAGCTTATTTTTAAGGTAGATTTGTGTTTACTTTTTATAATATGTAACTTTTATTATTAAAATTTTTGTTATTTTATTCACAGAAAAATATTATTAACTTTTATTCTATAAATATTATATACAACAGAAAAATATTTTACTTCTAAAATATATTCTATGATTAGCATATAATTTTATAATTTGCTAGTTATGTCATCATAGACTTGGTTATTCAATTGTTGGGTTTTTGTTGTTTTTCTTTCCTCATCTTTAATTGCTTTAGTCTATTTCCGTCAAAATTAAATTATCTGTATTTTCACTTTAATATAAATTCCGTATTTTTCTTATATTCTATCTAGGTATCATTTAGGAAAAGATTTGTTAATAGAAATGAAGAGATTTTTATTGTATTATGTAATTATTAATTTTAATTGTTGTTGTGAATTAATATCATCTTTTCAACATTTTTTTTATATTAATACTGTTTTAACGAATAAATTATTTTTATTTATTATTATTAATACTTACCGAATATATTATACGTCTAAGGTTACAGGTTTCCAGAAAATCTTTCAATATATTTATCTATTATAAATATATATAACAAAGAATAACCTTCAAAATCGTTGTGGCGTACACAAGTTCTAAGCATGTCACTGTAAGCTCGATAGGTTGAGGATTCGATTCCCACTCGAGAAAATGAAATAATTAATATTTTCATTTCTTCACTTTGGTTTCGAGACACAGCGCGGCGTAGAGTTCCGCTACTTAACACGCAATGTCTCCAGAATTCAGCTAAAAGTGAGTAACATAGTATCCAATAGTGTTAACTAGACTCCTACCCGCTACACGCGGGATACAGCGTGATAAAAACAAAAAAAAACTTAACCATGACATTTTATGACATAACCGCGTTCCATACAAACACGCACACACATTACAAACGTATAAAGTACAGGCTATTACAAAATGCGGTTCGTGACACACATCAGGTCCAACCCCGCGAGCCAGCATCGACATAAGGCACCTCGTAACACATTACACCGCCGCCTGTAACCCTGTTACAGCATCGGCGCGCGCGCAGCCAGTCAACGCTCGGTAGCGACGCGCACTCGCCGCGAGTCGATTTGTCCGAATTATATACGAAAAAAACATATTATTGATCGTTAGTATTTGAAATTATTATATTTTTAGGGACGTTTAGATTATTTTTTTCGAATTTCAAGTGGCACAAACGTTTTTTTTTTATTCTTAAATAATTTATATGTTATTTAATATATTATTAGTTATTTAATAACAAAATAAATAGTGATATAATGGACCTTGCCTTACCTAACGTGAATTATAAGTTATAGGGCTAGGATTGTTACATAAACTCAGGATAAATTATGCTAGCAATTATTTGAATATAATTTTTTTAAATAAATATTGTCATTATAAGCCCGATTATTTTTTAAATATATATATATTTTTTAATGCAAGCAATTAAATTAAAAAATATAACGAAATTCTCAAACGTTCGGGAAAGTTGAATAATACTAAACTAATTTGTTACGAGCAAAGCGTCTTCAAAGTTATTTCTTAGTAATCGACAATTTAATTTAAAAACCAATCATTATTATTAATCGATATCAAGGTGTTATATAATTCTATTTACCTTTAATAAAGCACATTGCAGTTAGTTTTATACCCAAAGTGGCTTCGCCGGTCATGGAATTAGTCACGGAATTCGATTTTGTTTGAAACAAATAAAAATAAATTTAAATTGACCATTTTAATTTAAAAAAAATTAAAATAAAATGGTTAAATTAAAACTAAAATAACAAAAATAAATGAACCAATATTATATCAGCTGGTAAGGTAAGGTCAAAAGGGGATAAAGAAAAATCGTGAGAACTACAAGACAATAGACGATCTACTGAAGCAATTTACTTTCGAGCCTGGTGATGTACTATCAGTGTCATTAGTGAGTGCCTAAGAAAGGAATTCTAATTAGAAAGGATCTATGATCTATGAAACATTAACAATTTTAGAGTTCGTTACAAGTGATTGTGTAAGAAGTGTTGAAAGATCATCATGGCTGTGAGTATCGTTAGTCCAAAATGTTAAATATAAAATGCAATTTAAAATAATGGATACTCTGTTATTTATATTGGATAGTGGACTATTTGAACTGATTTTAAGGCAAATTATATTAGAAGTGATGAGGCCAGTCGTGGCGCAGTCGCAACAGGTTGTGGATTCGATTTCCACTTTAGTTCCGTCATTCTATCGCAACGCAAGGCCTCCAGATTTCGGTGGAAAGTGGAGACCGAAAGTACCCTAATGGAAAGAGATGTTTTAACATTATGTTCCCTCTACCATCTTTGCTATGTGCGGGATACAGCGTGAAGCCAATTTTTAGGCAAAGTAAAATTCAAAACTACATACCTAAAATACTTAACTCTCAATAATATTATTTAACAATAGTCCTCACCATTACCTATTGCGTGTTGATCAATGACCTATTACGTACCATTACGATAATTGCAAACATTAGAATGAAATTGATGGCATTATAAAAATGGAAGCCAAGGTCGTTCTCTATTTCAACGCTGGTGCAATTTGACTTAGCATACATACCTACTCTATTCAATGCATTTTTTTTGTGTGTGCTGCTGTCGATTATGATCGATCTGAAACTGTCAGATCGTGAATGAGCTTAACTAATCAAACAGAAAAAAAACTACTCTAAATATATTGACGTTTAAATAGCTTATTGAGGAAAACAAATATTTTTCAAATATTGGAAATAAACGACAAATACTGTAAAATGATAAGATTAGAAAAAAAAAAAAATAATTAGAAGCAATGTAGCAAAATAAAGATCACCACAATGCCAAATTACTTCTAAGCATTTTACAAACGTTATTATAGTTTATCTCAGTTAAAAAAATAAAATAGCTTAAAAAATTATGGATAACCTTCAGTTTTATTTCATTCTCATTCTAGAATTTAATAACGTAAATCTTAATAATTTATTATATATATTAGAAGCGTTCGTGGCACAGTACGTAATGCCACAGAAATACGGCGGAAAGTGGCGGACGGAGTGTCTTAACACTAGTTTCGCCCTGGCTAGCCTGCTTATGCCGGATACAGCCGTGAAGCAAAATAATCAGAAAAAAATATCCTATAAATAAAAATTATACTATTGTTAAATATATATATATATATATATATTTAAAGACCTCCATCAGCAAAAGAACTTCAGCTTTACGCTGTATCCCGCACACAGCAGGGTAGGCAGAAGGAACATAGTGATAAGACACTACGTTCTCCACTTTCCGCCGAATTTTTTTAGGCATTGCGTGTTAAGTGGCGGAACTTAACGCCGGGCTTTTGCCAAAAGAACTTAATTGTGACATTGTTGATTATGCAAATGTAAATTTAGAAAGATACTACAGTTGCATCAATGCGCCGATCATACCTGCTACTGGTCTCTGTATCGTCGTAATACTACTGAATATGTTGCATTTTGTTACTTAATGCTAGCACGTATGCGTATGTAGAGGCTTATAGTGCTAATTTACTCAATTACTCAACCGTTCTATATGTTGTAATGTATGAATGAATATAATAAAAAATATTTACATGATATTAAAACATAAAAAATGTATTTAAAAATGTTTGTGTCTGTCTGTCTTTCTGTTTGTCGGCTTTTATGTGAGTTCCATCGAAAGATACACAACTGCTTGTTCAAAGTAATGTCAATGTATTGTTACATCAGCTTCACGCTGTATCCCGCAGGATGGGCAGAGGGAATCTAGTGTGAAGACACTCCGTTCCCCACTTTCTGCCGAGTTCTGGAGGCATTGCGTGTTGAGTGGCAGAACTCAACACTGTACTTAGCCTCGACACCAGAGCGAAGAAAATGGAAATATAAAATTAAGTAAATATTTCATCTCCTCGAGTGGGGATCGAACCCACAACCAGTCGGTTTTACTGTCACACTTCGTGCCGCTGCGCTGCGACTGGCCTCAAATTTATTGTTATCTCTACATATAAGGAAAATTTAAATTATGTACTCCATACTAAAAACAATCAAATCATTTAAAAATTTTCGTCTGTCATTTTCGTATGTTGTGATTTTTGAAGGATTTTCACTGAAAGATAGAAGGTATTGCGGAGCAACATAAATGCCATTTTTATAAACAATAAAATATATTTCTTATATATACGTGAAACAGTATTAATATATATGCTAATATAAGAACTCTTGTTTTGAGATTATGTCACGATTGAACTTGACTGGATATATAAAAGGTCAACATAAATAAACAAATTCCATACTGTAGCTATAAGCAAAAGATGAAAATAGCAGAAATAAGGTATCTTATTATTTCACATTCCTTTTTCTTCTATAATCAATACATTATATGATAACACATTTCGGATTCTACAATAAATATGAAACATTATGAAAACACTTGAAGATAAACTCACTAGATCAAACAAAACTAAAAGTGAATATTTAAAATTTATCGCATATATTTTCAAATTATTGAATAATTTTAATTCAATAATTTGGATAAACTTTACCAATAAGTTAACGCTTTTCTTTTTCTATACAACATAATTTCAGATAATTTCTTCTATTTTCCATGAATTTTTAATAATACTACTATAGATTTTTCCAACTGTATCACACAACAACATAAAACATCATAACTAATAAGTTAATTAAACTTGATGAGGAAATATACATAATAATAATTACACAAATTATACTACTTATTCGTATTCGCCATAATGCGATTGTCTCAACCGGCGAGGTTCCAGAAACGTCCCACAGCGGTTGCGCAAGACCACGGGGGAAGTGCGAACGGTTTACGCAACCCGGTGACATAAACCTAGTCACGGCACCGACTCGATCATAATGTACGGCTGTAGGAAAATGGTTTAAAAAACAATTTTCTTATATTTCAATTAGTTTAATTAATTATTAATAATTAAAAAAAAAATGTTTTGAGATTATTAATAATGTTCGAATGTAATATTTAACAAAAACTTGATTTCTTCTATTTATACAAAGTCGTTTCTTTTTGTTGAATTTTTTTTATCCTTAGTTTTTTGTTATAATAATTACCACAGCTATATTACCAAATGAAAATGATACATTAAGTAAGTTAGATTAATACTAATCAGCTTCACGCTGTATTCCGCGCATAGCAGGATAGACAGAGGGAAAGTAGTGTTAAGACACTCCGATCCCCACTTTCTGCCTCGAAACCAGAGCGAAGAATTAGAAATATAAATTTAAGTTAATATTTCATCTCGGGTGGGGATCGAACCCACAACCAGTCGGTTTTACATCCACACTTTGTGCCCCTGCGCCACGACTGGCCTCAATAGATTAATATTAAAATAATCAATATATCACCAAAGTAATATGGCAAATAAAATGTTGTTCATTTTTTTTATAAACTTTGTGATCAATAAAATGTAACTAAATAAATGAATATAATTGTTATTAAATTTCGCAAATAGGCTAAACGGCCTAAATGTATTTCATACACACATAATTTGAGTCCTGGACACCCTATCAAAAAATATATTTCCGGTTTCTATATAACAAAAAAAGTATATATTTAACGCAAAAATTAAGGTAAAATATA
The DNA here is from genome assembly GCA_021202915.1 of Heliconius himera. Taxonomy (NCBI): domain Eukaryota; kingdom Metazoa; phylum Arthropoda; class Insecta; order Lepidoptera; family Nymphalidae; genus Heliconius; species Heliconius himera. The sequence goes on from JAJHJA010001347.1 coordinate 37,906, forward strand.
CTAAATTTATTAAGTAATAATTATTCAACAAAGTTAATAATAAAATACATTTATAAAACTTTACGTAATCATAAATCTTCTTAATAAAGACTAAATGAACTAGAATAATTTACTTAAAGGCTTTACCGGGTTAAGTCTCTACGAAACTGACAGCCTCATATATTGAGATAGTTACGACTAGGAACGTTACCCACATTCCAAATTCACGAAAACCTTTACTAAAGTTATATAACATAATAAGAACGGAAGTAGACACTTGAATATACAAATTTTCAATGAGATTAAACAAATATGATGAAACCTTGTAATGAGAGAGGGCCTCGATATTGCTGGTTAACGATTTCGTAAAATTTATAGAATTTAATAATAATTTAAAGTAGAATTCGTATGTGGGAATTTTTATTAAAAAATAAACAATGATATGAAATAAAAAAATACATAAAAATTGATATGAATTATAGAAATAAATTAAAAAAAACATAAAAATTATTAGATTCAATATTTAACTAAATGGAAGGGTACTATAGTAGGAACCCCTTGTTTATTATTATGAAACCAACTATCTTCTTGGCCAAGAGCGGTGTTGAGTTCCGCCACTGAACGCCTCCAGAATTCGGCGGAAAATGGTGAGCGGAGTGTCTTAAAAATAAGTTTCCTCTGCCTTATCTAGCTAAAAAAAGCTACCTACCTTAAAAAAATCTTCTTTAATTTTAAAATCGTGTTCACAATTTATATACGGAATCCAAAAACACAAGTTACGAAACAGCACTTTATAAGTGGTATAAGTGATTCGGCAATTTCTTTATAATATTTTATATACAATAAATCACTGTATACTAAACAACATTGAATCAACTCATAAATAGATATTTTTATATAACAAAATAAGTGCACAATCATTTGTTTCATATTAAATGATAATAGTATTTTAAACTTATTTTCTTATATTAAAATGTATTTACAGGTAACGACCACATTGCCTAAATCGAGTTGTTACAATACAAGCTCACGTTTTTGATTTTAGATAGCACTTTATACTGGCTAGGTTACTTAACCTTTCTTTTAGATATCTTCACCTTGTTTTCGAGTAGTTTTATACACAGAAGATATTGATCTTCTCGAAAAATATTATAAGTATAATATAAATAATTTTAATAGTTATCTTCCTGTATAATTAGCTTGAGGACCAGGAGAATAAATTTATTATATTATATATATTATTTATTCATTATCACATTAAATAATTTTCATTTCTCTATATACTAGGATCAGCATAGGCACGGCGGGTGGAGCTGAGCAATGTGTTATGTTGCGCAAATTTTTGTGAAATTTTCTGTTTTTGTCCGCACACGCTGGCTTAGGTTAGTCAAAGCTCAATCTGTGCGCGTGAAAACGTTCCACAGCTTAACTCTATGGGACACATTTTGACCATTTACTCAAAAACTACAATTACAATTATCACTAAACTACTTCGCTGGTATCACCGCGTCGTCCACAATATTCCTGCAATATTTCAGAGCTGTAGGTTTAACGGTCTAGGAGGAGTAGCATTACAACGAAACACACTTTTGGCCAGTAAGAGCTTCGCTTCGCTTAGCTGAATAATACTATATACTAGTTACTAAGATAAAGATCAGTTCACTTCTTCATTTATGACATTTCGAGCGTGCCAGTTGAGCACAACTAAGATAAATAATATGTAAATATGAAATATGATTTTATAATAAAAGATCCTCCATATGTCTCTATAAATGCTAGAAAACTATACTATTTTATTTGTAATGTTAAGTTAAACCCGAATAGGCCCATTATGCACCTTCTTCATCTTCTTTATTCAATGTGACAATGACAAAGTAATACCAAAATGCTTAATAGACACAACTAAATAACTGATTTAAATTGAATTAAGGCAAGACATTTTATGACAAAAAATTCAATTATATTTTGCATTAAAACGATTTATAGGTACCGGTACATGTAGTTTTAGTCCATTTGTTGATTGCGCTTGCATTTTTCAAGGAAAAACGCTTCAATCTAACAATCAATAAAAATCTGATAAAACAAAAATATTTAAATAAATTTGAACTCATGACCACCTCATACTTAGAAGCATTCCATCTGTATTACAATTACATCAGGTGACTCAATGCATCTTTCTTATCGTATATTTTATCTATCTTTTTTCTATATCTGTTTATATATCCATTGAATTTAGGCTTTGAATGCCCTAAGCATGAAATTGCTTACAAGGTTGATTGGACGCGCAAGTTGAAGCCACCTGGAAAGTGGAACCAAAGGTGTTACACAATGTTGAAATTATGAAGATTCTATTTGTAGTTCCTGCTTCTTTTATACTTTGCAGTAGGATGTTAAATATTTAGTATTTACTTTAATAGTCTTTTTAGTTAGGTATGTTTATTTAGATGCTCTATTTCATCACCTAAATTCCATTCATTTACATCTGATTTTCAGGATTCTGTATCTCAAAATGTCAAAACGGAACAGAATTTTGTGTCCCGTCTGACCGTCAGTCAAGACTATTTATTTCGAGGTTGCGTGTAAACATTAAACATGAAATTAACATCAAATATTCGGTTCTGGGGTCCCAACGGTCGGTGTCTAGTCGGTGATGGAACCACAGAAAAAATTAAGCTTAAGGCAACGCAATCATAAGATACCGAGTATTTATGCATCGCTTTTGCTGAATTTCGTATGAAATTTGCCGCGTAATCAAAACCTACAGGGAGTAACCCTGTGAATGTACAATTATAAAATTTGGCAAGAAGATAAAGAATTGTGGAGTTACAATACAAATATGTAAAGGAATAAATCTGAAAATTAAAAAAAATATAGGTACTTCGTTGTTGTACTTATAAGTAGTACTTCTCGTTGACCTAAAATCCTGAAATTGGTACGGAACCATCTGTGGGCAACACCAACTCTCACTTGACCAATTCTTTAAATATCCAAACATCCATATTAATTAAAACATTAAAAGATAGTGTTTCCCTAAAAATACCAACAAAAAATACTCAAAGTAGATTAAAAATTAATGCTAGACATTTTCATACAGCTTAAAGTTAATTATAAATTATTACCAAATTATTGCAAATAATTCACAAATTACATAAATATAGTATATTACCTACTTTGTGTTTATTTATTACTCAATACCGCTTACAATGTTTCAATTGAAACCTCGGCCGCGACATTGCATACACTTGGCTGCGCGTGCGCAGCGGCCGTCGCGTCGCCCCCACACAAGGACTTTTACTTAATCCATTTACCTTTTTCATCTATATATTTGTATCATAATAGATTCGCTTTCGCAATTCCCTTTCACGGAAAATCTAAATGAGTTCAAGCATTAAGATTGTTTGTTTAGATTTTATAATCTATTATTCTTTATTTAAATAAAGTGATTCTTTAATAGCTTTTGTGTTTGTTTATGATTTTTATGCTTATTTTGTTACTTGGCGCATAAAAGTTATCGTATATAAGTTTAAGTTACATGTATAATAAATATTGCATTATATACTAAAATTGGGTGAAAAGTGGAAAATGGAAGTGCCTTAATGGAAACGGAATGTCTAGGTTCCCTATGCCTACCCAGCTATATGCCGGGATATAACTATACAAAAAGAAGAAAAAATATATTAATACGGTTATAGTTCTTATAGGTATTAAACGTAAAATCTCATAAATGTATAACATTTTTTACGGTTCAAAAAACGTTAACAAAGAATTAAACTGCATAGTTAAATAAAGCAATTTCATAATATCACGTTACTTACTGTTGTACTAGGAAAAAGGTAAATTACCGGAACAGTTTACATTGAGGTTACAGTAAACTTTAACTAATGCAAAGTAGCCAATTGTGCAATTACCTACCTACTTGAAAATTAATTTTTAACTTTTAATTGAGGCCAGTCGTGGCGCTGGTGCAGAAAATGTGACTGTTAACGTAATTGGTTGTGGGTTCGATTTCCACTCGAGGAAATGTAATATTTATTTTTTTTATTTTTTATTAGCTTCACGCTGTATCCCGCACACAGCAGGGTAGGCAGAGGGAAACTAGTGTTAAGACACTCCGTTCCCCACTTTCTGCCGGATTCTGGAGGCATTGCGTGTTGAGTGTCAGAACTCAACGCCGCGCTTAACCTCGACACCAGAGCGAAGAAATGGAAATATAAATTTAAGTAAATATTTCATCTCCTCGAGTGGGGATCGAACCTACAACCAGTCGGTTTTGCTGTCACACCTCGTGCCGTTGTGCCACGACCGGCCTCGTAATATTTATTTAAATTTATATTTCCATTTCTTCGCGTTGAGTTCCATCACTCAACACCCATTGAATCGAGAATTCGGCAGAAAGTGGAGAACGCAGTGCCTTAGCACTATGTTTCCTCTGCTTACCCTGCCATGTGCACAGCGTGAAGCTGATTTAATATTTATTATTTTATATGTAAATGTATTATACTATTGATTTTTATTTTATATGCGAAGGCTTTTATTTTAACTAGATCTCATTTTAACATACATTCTCCTATAACGTTTTCTTTTGTTCTCCACACAACGTGACATTGCCGAAGCGATCGTGCTCAATTGGCACGCTCGGAACGCCATTGACTAAGCACCGAAGTGAAGCTTCTCTTATAAAAATTTTCATATACTTTGTTGAATACAAACCACTTTATTACCAGAACAAGGAAATGATCACGCTATCGATCGGTTCGACCGCGAATCCTTATATTACAAAACTGTTATATTATGTAATGTGTTGCAGAGTCGAATGCTGAAATTACGGTGACCGCAATGGACATTTGGTCCTAAATTATATCTGTATTCGTCCGTGTCGTTCAGTAAGCAAATTATTGCTGTCAATCTATGTTGAGGTCAGTCGTGGTGTAGGGGCACGAGGGAGAGGGTTGTGGGTTCGATTCCCACTCGGGGAAATGAAATATTTAATATTTTCATTTGTTCGCTCTGGTGTCGAGGCAAAGCGGGGCGTTGAGTTCTGCAACTCAACCGGCAATACCTGGAAAATTACGTTAAAAAGTGGGGACCGGAGTATCTTTACAATAGGTTGCCTTCCTTGCTGTATGCGGGATGCAGCGTAAAGCTGGTTTATTTGTTTATTTACTTAGTGACTGAAAGATGTACCTAGATTGTAGGAGAGCACTAAGAGAAAGAAATAAGAATGGGAAGAAACGAGATTTTTATGTAAGAGTATAGTCTTCTGCTCACATATTATAAAATAATTTAAAAATAAAAACCATCAAAGTCCTTCTAGATTAAAAACATTAGAAACTTTAAGTTAAATAGTAAATTGCAACCTTGACTTATGTCAAACAATTACTTTTCTAATACAATTGCGATTAGCATGACTGACCAGTTGACTTGGAGAACGTATGGCTTAGTGGTCAGAGCGCCTGGTCGGTTTCCAGGAGGCGCGGGTTAGAGTACCGCTACGTTAAAATTTTTATACGATTTCTAAATAAGTAAGTTTACTTGGTTTTATATATAGATACATAGTAGTTTATTTGCTATAAACATTGATAAAATATCTCACAGCAACAATAAATAGAATATTTCTTTTAAAACAAATATTAAGTTCCTTACCTTATCAACTAAGAACAATTACAACATTTAATATTATTTAACGTTTTGGAATTAATAATTTCTTTCTTGAAAGAATATCTATAATAATTATTATTTTACCATTTTTTTTACGTTTCTAATATATAAATATTATTTAGCTGCCTCCGACACCTTTATTTTGACATTTTTTTATTAGATATCTTGTATCTAATATAAAAATAAAAGGACTTGTGCTGACTGACTGAGGTAAGACGCACGCAGAGCCGTAACCGCTGATGGTAGAAACGTGAAATTTGGGCAGATGGTTATTTTCATATTCTGGACATCCACTAAGAAGGGAATTTGAAAAATTATAACTCTAAAGGGATGAAATAGGGGTTGAAAATTTGTATGGAAAAAAAATTTAATCTGTACCGATTTTTATAAAATTTGAAATTCAGACTCTTAAAAATATTTTATTGAATACGTATTTCATGGTTTTTAAGAATTCACCCCCTAAGGTTCAAATAAAGGGTTGAAAGTTTATATGGAAAAATCTTTAAATTGCCACCGATTTTTATAAAAAATTAAATTCAGACTGTTAAAATTATTTTATTGAACACGTGTTTCGTGGTTTTTTTAGAATTCACTCCTAATAAGCGGGCGAAGCCGCGCGCGTCCTCTAGTCTAATATAAAAATTCACGAAAGAAATGAAATGCAAAACAAGAGGCGAAGTATTTCAAAATAAACAATGAAAGCGGGTCACAGCTCACAGTGACAGGTTGAATTGTAGTGCAGCTGTGACTCATCTAGACAAGACCAATTTGCAAATACAACATTTAAGTATACGTAATTATCGTTATATAAACGATGTAAGGATATTTAATAATAGTATTTATATTATCATTAATATTATTGCAAAAAAATAGTATTTTTTTCCTAAGTTTAGTAGTGGGTCGTCGTGGTGCAACGGCATAGCGTAGCTACGTAAGAGCAACGGTTGTCAGTTTGATTCCTATTCGGGACAATGCATTTTTTCATTTCCCGCTCTGGTCGTCGAAAAAGAAAAAGAAAAGTCGCGGCGTTTCGAACGAGTGTCTCAACTTTAGTCTCTCTCTGCCCATTATGCTATGTTTATATGTAGGATGCAGCGAAAAGCTAAAAAAAAAACTAAAAGAAATAAATCCATGTAAAACATCATATAATAAAATACATTAAAACAATATTATATTAAGGCTTTTAAGGGTATTTCGAAATTTCTACAGGAATAAAATGGAAAAGTTGATCAAAAGCTTTATATTAATGACTAAATATAACTAGAAAAAATTCAAAATGATATAGTTTCAATTGTATAATAAAATCATCAGATCGTACATTCGTAAAACTTTGTAATTTTACTAAATACAATGTACCTTTATAGTTTATTGGTAGTACAAAATGCCAAACTATAAACTAAAAAATCTGACTAATCCATTTTGCTATGTTAAAAATATTTAACAGTAAAAATATTACATAAAAATCTTTCAACAGTTCTAACAGTAGGTATTCAAATAGACATTAGAATTTACTAATGCCTTCATAATACGACATGAGCTACAGTAAACAAAACTAAAGTTATACTATGTCGCATATTATATAACCTAGCCTGGTTTTACGAAAAATATTAAGAAATTGCTGTAATTTTCATACAATTTATAGTTGAAATTATTTTGGTTAAATATATTAATATTAGACAGTTTGTTTGGTTGAGAGCGCTAATCTCATGAACTACTGGTTCGAAATGGAAACATCTTTCAAATTCATTTATGTGTCATGTGTCATACACGATCTTAGTTATTTTTTGAGCACGCAGACGAAACGTAAATAACATAACAAAAGAAATTTGTACAAATTGTGATAATGAATAATAATATTTATTTTTTCACAAAAATATAAAAAAGTTAGAATTAGTAAGAGGGTTGCCCTCAGTAGCTCCTGTATAATTTAAATTTTAGTTTTTTTTTATTGATACACTTTTTCCATTAAAAAAATAATTAGATAAACCATTTTACAACTAAATAATCTAATAAAAAATAATATTACTTAATTTTAATAAATATGATGTAAAAATTATGAATTCGGACCAACAACAAAATCTGAAGGTCATCGGGTGACATCATAACGTCTGTAACGTAAGAGTGAAAGTAATATAGCGTTCGGCCTTCACCCGGCGTCAAATATATGTAGAATTTGGGTTAGGAGGTTTGACATGTGGTTTACTAGCGAAAGTACCGACTTTGTTCCCGTTAAGTAAAGAAATCTCAAGATTATTTTACTTCAGGAGCCTTTCAGTCGTGGCGCAGGGGCACAAGCGTGCGACAAGTTGCGGGTTCGATTGCCATTGGAGGAAATAAAATATTTAATATTTTCATTTCTTGCTCTAGTAACGGGGTAAAGCGCGGCGTTGAGTTCAGCCAATCATCACGCAGTGCCTCCAGAATTCGGCGATAAGTGGGAAACGGAAGTGTCTTAACACTAGGTTCCATTTGTCTACTCTGTTATGTGCGGGATACAGCGTGAAATTAAAAAAAACTACTTCAGCAGTTCATTGGTTTCGGATTGAGTAAAGAAACATATGAATGACCAAACGCCGTCACATCTATTACTAACGTTCATCCACTATTAAGTCTACTCGGCACTGTTGCTATATGTACTTGACATTCCCAAAGTTTCTTAGTTTTAGACAATTCTTTTTTCCAAATGTGCATCAGTATTAACGTGTTTCAATACTGTTATATCCATAATATAAATTAAAATATAAAATATAATAAGTTTATTAATATATGGAACATAACATTTGAGGCCAGTCGTGGCGCAGTGGCACAAGTGTGACTGTAAAATCAACTGGTTGTGGTTCGATCCCCACTCGAGAAGATGAAATATTTACTTAAATTTATATTTCCATTTCTTCGCTCTGGTGTCGAGTCAAAGCGCGGCGTTGAGTTCTGTCACTCAACACGTAGTGCCTCCAGAATTCGGCAGAAAGTGGGGAACGGAGTGTCTTAACACTAGGTTCCCTCTGCCTACCCTGCTGTGTACGGGATACAGCGTGAAGCTGCTTGACTGATTGATTGATTTGAAGATAACATATAATTATATGTGACAACACAATCGAAAGTTCGGGTAACCTTCACCTAATGCCACCGATATCGATTTGAACCACTTACATAACGTTTGTTTATCAATAAATTAAGTCATATTTACAACTCGCGATCCAATATAAACTTGTTTCAATAATTTCAATAAATTTGTATATATGTAATATTTTTATTACATTTACTTTTGAAAAATTAAAGTTTATGATTAATAAATTATTAATTTAAATAGATACTCTTCAGCCTAAAATAGTTACAATAAATAAAATTTTGGTGGAATTTTATATGATGAAAAGAATAAAATAACATTAAATTTAAATTTCCTGCTCCACCTTATACTTTTTTTAAAAGGGTATCTGAGAAAAATACTTTATTCAAACTGAGTGATCAAAATTTTTCATTATTAAATGTTTAAAATTAATTATGTTAACATGAATTTTCCCAATTTCAAAACAAAAAAGTCTAACTGTTTACAAAATAATAAAATTAAAATAGAAATAAACTAATAGATTAAAATTTCTCAGTCAACCAGAAAAAGATTGAATTATCTAAATAATAGTGATACGTAGTGTTAGTGATATTATGGGATCGTAACCACAAGCACAATGAATTACCGAAACAAGCGTCACGCTCCAGTTATGACAGTCAACAACACACAATGTGGCATTGTTCTTATGTTTTGAGTAATTTACAGTAACCTCCTTTTGTTGATCGCAAATAAAAATAGATTTAAATCACTCGTTTAAGCTTTTCATTGAGCAATTACTCAATTTAAACATAAAACTAACGTTTTCTCAGTATGGAAAATTGCAAAACACAACAACGGATTAATCACATCAAATTTGTCTGTCCCACTTACCTTAATCTTAATTATTCGGCAGCTCATAAATTAATTCCGTTAGTAATTACTAACTAATATTCAGTGAATATTGCACATAATTGAGAATTACTATTAATTTATTCTGATATTGATATTTTAGAATGAGGTCTTCGTCTCATGTCATCGTTTTCTCATCCGTTGGAAGACATACCTGAAAAATTAAATATATGTTATTTAAATTAATTTACTAATAATTATCTATATTGTACATTCTTTAACTGTTTCTCTTCTAGCTTTAGCTTTATTAATAATAATAGCTATATAATATAAACAATTATAATAAATTAAAGAAATTTACTATCCAAATTCTTAAACGAAATTAGGGATAGAAGATAATTAAAAAAAATACTAATCAATTAAAACAAAACTAATTTATATTCAAATATATCATTTCAGATACACAAATACGACAGCCTCATTAGACGCAACCGCGACAGTTAACATGCCACAGCGTCCATCAACGTCACTATCAACAAAGAAAGTTATGCGAAGAAGCAAGCCGCCAGACAGACATAGAAGACTGCAAAGAGACCTAGTCATAACGTATAGAACCTCAAAGATAAAATAAGTAGTCTATTCTAATAGTAAAAGCAAAATCGACGACAATAAAAATAAAATACAAGATGGGTATTCAAGTCCTATTGGCTTCCACTGCACTTAAAACAGTAAGTGTAACTGGGCTCTGGCTTATACCACTGCTTTTGGGGGCTTTTACATATCATAATTACAATTCATACGATCCCGAAGCAAAAGTTCTCGACAAAGAACCTAGAAAGGAGTACGATTTTATAGTTGTTGGAGGCGGTTCTGCTGGAGCTGTTGTAGCAAACAGATTAACAGAAATCAAAGATTGGAACACTCTTTTATTGGAGAGTGGTAAGTTTAAAGTTTTATTATAATTGATAAATTTGCGTTTGCTTAATAAAAGAGTATAAGTATTGCAGCCGATATGATCTTTCTATTAATTGAATCTTAAAAAGCAAAAATATTTCAATTTTCACAAATCATAAATCACAATCAAATCACGAGATGTCCTTTTCAATGTTGAAAATATTTCGATATAGTAAATTCGATTCAATACAGTAAATTCTTTGGTCTTTGGTTTTGTATTTAAAGAAGTTTAATATAATATAACTTAAATTTCAGGTCCTGATGAAAATGAGATTACAGATGTCCCTTCGTTAGCCGGTTACTTACAACTAACGAAGTTGGACTGGCAGTACAAGACTGAACCCACAGAATATGCATGTCTAGGTTTTAAGAAGCATAGATGTAGTTGGCCCCGAGGAAAGGTATTTTGTGAAATAAGTTAATTTTGTAAAGTTAATTATAATTATAAATTTATTTGTATTTGTTGTATAACAAATTTAGTAAACTATTTTTTTAAACGAAAATGTTTTAACACGTCATTGTTATTTGCTCTACCTCTAATCAGGAGATTGTTTACATGTTGATTATTTTCATTTTCCTGGTATGTAAAGACATAAAGCGGCATTGGGTCCTTCTGCCCACCACGCAGTGTCTTAAAATAAAAGGAAATTTTGTCTAACCGAGTATTTTGTCGAAAGTGGAGAATAGAGCGTTAATAGTGATTCACTTAACGTATATTTTAGTAGATTCCTTTGCTTACCACATTTCAGAATACTTTTTAATAATAAAAAATTGTTCAATTAAATGCTCAATTTATTCTCATTTCAGGTATTAGGTGGATCTAGTGTTTTAAACTACATGATATACGTAAGAGGAAATAGATACGACTTCGATCAATGGGAATCATTTGGAAACCCCGGTTGGGCGTATAGAGACGTTCTTAAATATTTTATAAAATCTGAAGATAACCGAAATCCGTATTTAGCTAAAAACGAATATCATGGTCGAGGAGGCTATTTAACGGTACAAGAGGCCCCATGGAGAACACCATTAGTTGCTGCCTTTGTTGAGTCTGGCGTTGAAATAGGATACGAAAACAGAGATATCAATGGGGCTGTACAAACAGGTTTTATGATTGCTCAAGGTACAATAAGACGTGGATCGAGATGTAGTACTGCAAAAGCATTTTTAAGACCAGTGCGAACACGACGAAATCTTGATATATCCCTAAATTCACAAACTACAAAAGTGTTAATTAATCCATTAACAATGAAAGCTTATGGCGTGGAATACGTCAAACGTGGAATAAAACGGGTAGTGTATGCAAGAAAAGAAGTAATCTTATCTGCTGGGGCCATTAATAGTCCACAGCTGCTTATGTTGTCTGGTGTAGGACCAAAGGAACATTTAAAAGAAGTTGGAATAAGAGTATTGAAAGATTTACCAGTCGGGGAAAATTTACAAGACCATGTAGGTGTAGGAGGCTTAACGTTTTTAGTTGATAAGCCTGTTTCTATTGTACAAAACCGCTTTCAAGCTTTCCCTATTACAATGAATTATGTAGTAAACGAAAGAGGCCCAATGACAACATTGGGAGGATTAGAAGGTATAGCTTTTGTTAATACTAAATATGCAAATAGTTCCGGACTATGGCCTGACATACAATTTCATATGGCACCAGCTTCATTTTCATCTGATAATGGCCAAATTGTCAGAAAGATCTTAGGTTTAACCGATGAAATTTACGATACTGTTTATAGACCGATAGCTAATAAAGATGCTTGGACAATCATGCCTTTATTACTACGTCCTAATACAAGAGGTTATGTAAGATTGAAAAGCTCAAACCCGTTCCATTATCCCATCATGAATCCACGATATCATGAAGATCGCTTAGACGTCAATCGCCTTGTTGAAGGTATAAAAATAGCCCTACAAGTGGCTAATGGAAAACCTTTTAAACAATTTGGATCTAGATTATACATGAAACCATTACCAAATTGCAAGCAACACACGTTTATGTCAGATGAATATATAGAATGTCAGGTCAGGACAATCAGTATGACGATATATCATCAATGTGGAACGGCAAAAATGGGCCCTTCTTGGGATCCTGGTGCCGTAGTCGACCCACGATTACGAGTACATGGTATAGAAGGACTTAGAGTTATTGATGCTAGTATAATGCCCACTATTGTAAGTGGAAATACTAATGCTGCTGTCATAATGATCGGAGAGAAGGGGGCTGATTTGATAAAAGAAGACTGGTTACAGCGGAAAAGGTGACAATAGGAATGACATAGAAACATTTTGTAAATATTAGAACGTAAAAAATATTAAAGAATACCAAAACCAAAACTATTTAGTAAAATAGAGATAATAAATAAAATATATTAATGTTACCAATGACTACTTACCAGTAGCACAAAACATCAAATAATAAAATCTATAAAACATAAAAATTGATCGAAGAAATAGCATCTCCGAGTTAGATCAACTTTTGTGAGCGTTACCATACAAACTTTTAGTACCTGCTATCCTTTATTACCTTAGTTAAATTTTATATAAGCTAATTACGATACTATTATTGCATAATATTGAATTAAAGCTTGAATATGAATTCAAGAACGATTCTTAATATTAAGTGCCATATTGCGCCTACGGTTTCACAGATACTATTTTGCACCAGTGTAAAATTACTTTTTTTTTAAATAAATAAACAAAACTAAACCTCAATAATGCATGAAGTGGGTCATGAAAAATTTACTTAATGTAATCGATAGGCTTATTATAACTACTTATTTAGAAAACGTATAAAAATTTGAACGTAGCGGGACTCGAACCCGTGCCTCCTGGACACCGACCAGGCGCTCTGACCACTGAGCCATACGTTCAATTTCATGGGTTCGAGTCCCGATACGTTCAAATTTTTATACGTTTTCTAAATAAGTATTTTTCTTTTTCTAAGTGTGGATTAATAAACACTTTAAAAATGTTAAAAAGGCTTATAACTGTAAATTTCGTCAAATAATATATTTAAAATGTTATATTAAAATGTTAATATTATGTGGAGTGCTATAATTTTTTGTTTCTCGTTTTATTATATGCCTAAACCAATATTCCTTAAATTGTACAAAATATCACATATATGTTAATTTATTATTTAAATAGATACATGATCATTATCAAAATATCTATATTTTTCTGCAAAAAATCGAAAAATATTTAATAATATTATCTATATGGAAATTTAAAAATGTTACTAAAATTGGAAAGATAAATACTATGAAATTATATAGCGATATAATTAAATAAAAATGTATTAAAAACGTATGCGTCTTCTTTATAAACTGTAAATAAACGTTGATTATTTGTTGACAATGTTTTTATTTCCTACTTCCTAATATTGGGAAAATAAGCGATTCATTTTACCAAAGATTTAATCAACCAATTTCATAAAAACCAAAACGCAACAAATTCATTCATATTAAAAAGAGGCGAGTCGTGGCGCAGGGGCACACGGTGTGACTGTAAGATTGACTGGTTGTGGGTTCGATCCAATCGAGGAGATAAAATATTTACTGGTGTCGAGGCAAAGCGCGGCGTTGAGTTCCGGAACTCGGAGGAAAGTGGGGAACGGTGTTGCCGACCCTGCTGTGTGCCGTATACAGCGTGAAGGTGATTTTTTTTATACTATAATAGTATGTATATATTATTAATATAATATTGTCTTAATTTTATATAAATTAAGAGAAAATTATTTTATATAAAAATGTTTTCACGAATAAGTAAAAGATACATACACGTTTAAAAGTATTTTCTTGCTATCCTGGTTTTCCTAGCAAGGATTTAGGATAATGTCAAAATGTTAAAGTGCCAGCGTATCCGTTAATTAGACGGCACGAATTGGGATAGACAGATATACATATACACTTCCATAAAGATGCTTGTTAAAACATATTGTATAATGACTTACATGTATTTATACGAGTTTGCTCTATAAATTTGTAAAGGCACTCTAAATAATAGAGACGGTCGTGGCGCAGGGGCACAAGGGTGTGAATGTAACGCGACGGTTGTTGGTTCGATTCCTACTTGAGATAATGTATTATTATTTATTAATATATGCTTTTCTTCGCTCTGGCACCAAGACAAATGTCCGGCGTTTGGCACCGCCACTCATTACGCAGTGCCTCGAAAAATTCAGCGGAAAGAGACGACGAGTATGTAAAGTTTTATACCTTGCTGTAAGTGGCCAAAAAAGTTGTTAGGCCTTTATAAGGTTTATAAGCGACATTTTTTTTTTGCGATTCATTCATTCGATTAGTGAACAACGGTCCCCTGAGCTGCAATGGTCGCCACTAGTTAATTGTTATACCAGTGGGGAACCACTGGTGGGACTTGGGAGCCACATTGGCGGTTCGCCCTAACCTCGTATTGCGCCTGTATGGTGTTGTGGTGAAAGCAATGATGCAGACCTAAAAGAATGGCACGGATCGCTACGAGCAGACCTCCTATCATTGATATCCCGATGAAGGTTTTTACCTATAGGTATTATATACAAAAAAAACTGTTTTAATCAACAATTTTTCAATTTTCTTTGAAAATATATGTATGTTTTTTATGTCTCTTCAAGAAATTTTGACAATTATTTCATCTCTATATATAATAAAACAGTAAAAATATTTTGTCTGTACATTTAGTAATTTTGACTAAAATAGATATAGGGACACTTAAAAAGAATAATAGAAACCAAAAACTTTTTTTTTACTTTCTTGTCTGTCTGTCTGTTTGTATGGTCACATTTTTCTCTGAAAGTACTGAACCGATTTATTTAAAAGTTTCATCAATTGCTTTGTTTTAACTCAAATTAGAAGTTCATTGAAAAAAAAGTTATCGGCATATATATATTTGAATGAACTCAATGCATTAGTTTGCCTGCGGATGTTATATAGCAATCGCTCTGGTAAGATTCCTGGCTAAAAAATGACATTTGAAAGGTCTTGGTTATATGACTGTTGATAAAAATATATATTTTTAAAGCACTATTGTTCAGAGTACAAATAATAAAGTAAACAAAATTGAATTGTTAGTGAAGGTTAAATAATAGTTAAGTTTAAGTCGTAATTAATTCAACACATAGATAAAGACCGATTTGATCTTCAAAGAAATATTAAGTAAATATATAGATATTTCGGTTCGTTCGTTCGTTTGAAATAAATCTATATAAAAATGCCTAAAAAAGGCCTTTCTACGTTTACACTGTAATAACTACATATTTACCAATTGTACATTTAGCCAATAATATATGTAACTAATTTAAAAACAGGAGTTAATATGCAATCATTACAGTTATTTTACAAAGAGTATTATGAATCCTTCGAATCAATAATTTAACATTTAAGGTTGTTTCTGAAAGAGTAAATTAAATTATTCTCTGACATCAGCACGTTTAACAGAGTTTTAAAATTATGATTAGACGTACATTACATAGGTATAAAGAACGTAATGTTACAAAAATATATACGTATAATAAATAATTAGCTTTATTTATATTTTATAAATTAAATATGAACATTGGTCGTATTTTTTAGTTCGAATCAATCAAAAACTCTTATAGAAATTACGATAGTGTCGTAAAAAAATAATATTAGAATATTTTAGAAATTTTAGTTGTCAATCAATTCTGCTTATTAAATCAACTAGAGGGCGCGCGCGGCTTCGCCCGCTTATTAGGAGGAAATCCAAAAAAAACTACGAAACACGTGTTCAATAAAATATTTTTAACAGTCTGAATTTAATTTTTTATAAAAATCGGTGGCAATTTAAAGATTTTTCCATATAAACTTTCAACCCCTTATTAGAACCCCTAGGGGGTGAATTCTTAAAAACCATGAAACACGTGTTCAATGAAATATTTTTAAGAGTCTGAATTTCAAATTTTATAAAAATCGGTGCAGATTAAATTTTTTTTCCATACAAACTTTCAATCTTTCATCCCTTTAGGGTTAAAATTTTTCAAATTCCCTTCTTAGTGGATGTCCAGAATATGAAAATAAACATCTGCCCAAATTTCACGTTTCTACCATCAGCGGTTACGGCTGTGCGTGCGTCTTACCTCAGTCAGTCAGCACAAGTCCTTTTATATATATAGATAATCATATAGTTTAAACGGGCGAAGCCGCTGGCGAGCCGCTAGTATATAATATATGTATAAGTAAAATTAATAAACCGTTGTAGGCAATCTTGGCGCAGGGGCAGAAGCGTTTGACTGCAACGCGACAGTTGTGGGTTTGATTCCCACTCGAGGGAATTAATTATTACTTATAAATATTTTAATTTCTTCGCTCTGGTACCAAGGCAAAAGTGCGACGTTGAGTTCAGCCATTCAAAATGCCTCGAGAATTCAGAGTATTGTAGGAAAGTGGGGAACGGTACTTATTAACTTAACGGGAACAAAGTAACTTAACATTAGGTTTTCGTGTTCACTCTGCTTACTCTACTATGTGCGCCAAAAAAAAAGATATATGAACCTTTTGACTTTTTGGACAACATTAAAATATGAAATTTGAACACAAGAAAAATATGTAAACGCACGTGTATTTGGTATGCACAAACACAGTTTGAACGAAACTTTTCCAACCTAACTTCAAAGATAACTATTTGAACTTTATAATTGTTTAAGAAATAAAGTACTTTTATTCGTAAGGAGGAAAGTGATGATTAGTGACTACATTCGTAAAAATATAACTTAAAAAAATCTGCTTCACGCTGTATCCCGCACACAGCAGGGCAGAGACAGAGATAACGTAGTGTAAAGACACTCCGTTCCCCACTTTCCGACAAATTTAAAATACATAACTACTTTATGCAATAGTTGTATGACTTACACAAATCAGAAATGTCATCATCATTAGTCTAATAACAGGAACTTGTAGGCCTAGTCTATGAATCGAATTACAATTTTTATAATAAAGATATTACGATCCATATTGGCATAATCATCAATTGAGGTAATTAAAGAAAAAAAGACAATACCAGTCAGAATGGTCACTTGAAACAGTATTTAAAATCAAGTTTTACGCACTAAGAAGCTTTTGGTAGACTTCGGTAGAGTAGTACAGTGCAATGTCAATTTTCTAAAAGTAAACTGTGTGGTGTGCGACAATGTCATCTTTAAAATTTTGTATATTAAGGTAATAATTTTTCATCTTCTCTTATGTGATTTTTTTATTATATATAGCTAGCTACTAATTGGATTTGAGGCCGGTCGTGGCGCAGCGACACGAGGTGTGACTGTTAAATCGACTGATTGTGGGTTCGATCCCCACTCGAGGAGATGAAATATTTACTTAAATTTATATTTCCATTTCTTCGCTCTGGTGTCGCGGTTAAGCGCGGCGTTGAGTTCTGCCACTCAACACGCTATGGCTCCAGAGTTCGGCAGAAAGTGGGGAACGGGAGTGTCTTAACACTAGATTCCCTCTGCCTACCCTGCTGTGTGCGGGATACAGCGTGAAGCTGATTTGATTTAATTGGATTTTACGGCCCTTACCATGTATCTTTATCTCCCGTTATCATTAGGACTTGCAGCCTAAGAAACATTATTGATTATCAGCTTTACCTAACTATTAACTTTTGATGTCCAAGTTAATGAACTTAAAATAATAAAAGAAGAAACTAGTAGGTATTCTATACTGTTTCACTGAGCGATGGTCGAGCCCATCGCGTTGAAGGATTAGGAGCTCGAAGCAGTTCCTGGGACTTCATGGCCACTTACCTAACTACCAACTTTTGATGTCCAAATTATTATTCTTTTTTTCAGCTTCACGCTGTATCCCACACCAGGGTAGGCAGAGGGAACCTAGTGTTAAGACACTCCGTTCCCAACGTTTATGGACGTTAAATAATAAGAAAAGAAACTACTAGGCATTCTATACTGATTCACTGAGCGATGGTCGAGCCCATTGCGTTGGAGAATGAGGAGCTCAGAGCAGTTCCTTCGACTTGGGAAAAAAGTGTAGATTTCTTGACCCCTTCAAAGATGAGCATTGACCCTTGCTTTTATTGTTTGAGCACCTCTCTCTTTATACCTAAATTTGAAAATACACTACTATTTGTGTCGTCTTTGAAATATATACTTGAAATGAATTAATAATGGATCTGGACATGCCCGGATCCTTTAGCCAACTATAAGTACTTTTTCTCATTCGTGTACTATAAGTAAGTGTATGGCTACCCAAAATATAAGGTGGTTAATCTAGAATTAAATATAGATTTTTTCAGACGAGATTTCTTTCCCATACTTTATTAATGGTTTTTGGGTTGTTGTTTAATCTTGCTAGAAAAATATATGGAATTATGCAAACCTAAAACTTTTTGTGAAAATTCAAATTACCGCTCGTATAGTATCTACTCAAGTGTACTCATATTCAAAACATTTGTTGTTTTAATTTGCGTAAAAAAATATGATGTAATCAAACAACCACAAAAAGTCCACATCATTTCTATATACAGATTGTGATAATCAAAATTATATTAATATTTTTTATTAGATAAATGTATGTTATATAGCCCAAGCCGTGCCAAGACTTACATTTTACAAGTTTGATTTCCTCTTAATTTTTTTACGTATTATTGCGAAGATGCGATGTGATTTATTACATACTATGTGGGTTACTCACAGATTTATTGAAATAAAAATATTGTGAAAAAATACAAAAATACAGAGACTGTCGTGGTGCAGAGGCATAAGCGTACGACGGTTCTGGGTTCGATTTCCACTCGGAGGAATGGAATATTTAATATTTTCATTGTAAAGAGGTAGGGTGCGACTTTGAGCTAAGCGACTCTACACGCAATGCCCCAAGAATTCGGTGAAAAGTAGGGAACAGAGCTGTCTTAATGTGTAACGGAGTATCTTAACACTAGGTTCCAAGGTTTTCTCTGTGTACCCTGCTATATGTGGGATACAGCGTGAACGTAAAAAAACAATTTGATTCTTTTTTGGGGTTCCTTATCTCGAAAGAAAAAAACGGAATCCTTATAGGATCACTTTGTTGTCCGTCCCTCTGTCTCTTTTTCTCAGTAACGCGTGGAGATATCAAGCTGAAATTTATATTCAAATATTCAGGTCTACTGTCCCTTGAAACTGTGAAAAAACCAATTTTCGATAATTGCAAGGGAATCAAAACCTACAGGGTACTTCCCCTGAACTCAGACTCTTGAAATTTGGTACGAAGCACAGATAAAGGCGGATAAAATTGGGAAAAGTAAAAAATTATAAGTATTTCATAGAAAAAAATAATTATAAACTTATAATGTACTTAATTTCATATAAAATGAGTGCATACATCAACACAATTAAGCTTGTCAGTTTCAAAATGTCCTACCTGTGGGTATATAAGGACAATTTCTCATTACACATTTTCTCTTAAAATCATTTGCCACTCTTCGTCCTTCTTTACAGATTCCTTTTCTGTTAAATCTGTTCGCAAGCTCAAACTTTAACTACCTTTAAAAAAAGGCTCTTTTTCCCGACTGCTAAGGAAGGGTTATGTTTTTCGCGCGTATCTTGTATGTATGTAATATTCTTTATTACCTCGTATCTCCAGAACCACTGAACGGATTTACATATTTGAGGTATCGTTAGATTCGTATTAGCAGCCCAAGTGTTCTTAGATAGGTGACGTTAATAAAAAATAATCATGGCGGCTATGGGACACCATTGAATTTAGTGAAAAAAAAATTTTTCGTTTCGAATACCACAATATGGATATCAAATTCAAGAGCTCAATTCCAGGATTTCAAAAAGGTATATCATAATTATCATTACCATAATAAATTATAACAAAAAAATGAAAAATAAAAAATATTTGTAAAAACAAAAACCCCGACTGCATCAAACTAAAACGAAAATAAACAAGCCCAATAGTTTATTAGGATTAACAGTCGGGACCTCTTTAAATTATGCGGGGTTCCTAAAGATTTTATTGATTGAAGAATTATTTATAGGTCCCGACTGTTAATCCTAATAAACGATTGGGCTTGTTTATTTTCGTTTTAGTTTGATGCAGTCGGGGTTTTTGTTTTTACAAATATTTTTTATTTAGTACTTTTTTTTTGTACACCTCCCAATTTAATTTATGCTCTCCTCTATCTAAAGGTTGCTTGGAAGAGATGCTCACTTAGCGATAAGGCCGCACTTTATGTGTACAATAAAAAGTATTTTACTTTACAATTCAGAATTCGATACAGAACCCTCGGCATGCGAGTCCGCTTCGCATCTGCCCGTTTATTTCTTTAGTTAAATATTCAAACTATAAATAATTAAATTATCGTCACTTTATTCAATAGGCTACAAATGGACAAACATATTTGTAATCAAAATATTAAATTCGTTTATCATAGTGAATAAGCATATTTTACTACGTACATGTCTCTTTTATTCATCTCATCTGGTATAATTAGATAAAAGATTATTGTAGCTATACCCTTTTTTCTGTATAGCAAGGTAGGTAGAGGGAACCCAATGTTAAGACACTTCGTCCACCGAATTTAATGACATACTTTGCCGAAATGAAAATATTAAATATTTCATTTCCTCGATTGGGAATGAAACCCGTCCCGTTTATAGTCGCATGCTTGTGCCCATGCGCCACGAACGACCATATCTAAAAAGAACTTATCGCTATCAATATTCAACCTACACAGATAGTACGTACGTACATAGATGTTCAATATTAATTAAGTAAACTTAATACAATAAAATAAAATTAAAAATTAAGTAAACAATGTGATATTTATAAAGACCAGCCAATCCTGTTTTCTTATTGTAAAATAAAACCAACGGCCATGACCATAACTTTGTTGGAAAAAATGTTCTACATTATTTATTATTTTTACTTATCAACAGATATTATTCCGTTTCTTTTGATAAGTAAAAACAATATTAATTTTCGTTCGAATAAAATTATTATATTTTTTTTTTATTCAGTAAACGTCACAGCAAAGTAGTATCAGCAAAAAAATATATAACAAATAGTTAATCAATAATACAATTTTAAATAATCTTCGAAAAGAAAATGCATTTGCCTCAAATCGACATTAGATGATTTTTATTTGTTTGTTCGTAGAACTGTTATGTAATTTCATCCAGAATTCAATGGAATGCCAACATTGAAAAAAATGTGCAATTGTGCCAATTGGTCCGAAAAAAATAATTTTGACGCCTGTATCTATGAAACTCTAGTCTACATTGAATTCTAAACTCAGCTCTTTATAAATTCGAATTACCCTTATGAGAAAGCAGTCAACAAGGCCAGTCGTGGCGCAGAGGCGCAAAGGATGACTGTAAAATCGACTGGTTGTAGGTTCAATCCCCAATCTAGGAAATGAAAAACTTATTTACATTTATATTTTCATTTCTTCGCTCTGGTGTCGAGGCAAAGCGCGGCACAGAATACCGCCACTCAAAATGTATTGCCTCCAGAACACAGCGGAAAGTGGGGAACGGAGTTTCTTAACACTAAGTTCCCTCTGCCTACCCTGCTGAGTGCGGGATACAGCGTGAAGCTGATTTGATTTTTAATTTTAATTGATTTACATATGAGAAACAGTATAGTTTGCTAAAAGGTCTCGGAATATTTAGACCCATCATTAAATATTTTCATGAACGTACTTTCAAAGGCGCTACTAGTAGAGTATTTTTGAAATTAGGTAGAGAGAGGTTTTCGGACTGTGGAAGTGAGCGTCTATAGTCAATATTCGTCTGTTCAGCGGCCCAGAACTAAGGTTTTGGGCCGCTGAAAAGACTTGCGACCATAAGGTAAGCCTTATGGTCGCAAGTCTCAGAAACTGCCCCGGACTCAAAAATTTAATTAAATTTGATGATCTCTAATCAAAAATTCCTTCAATTAAAATGTTTTCAGTTACATACAATATAATAGACATAAAGACAGAAGGTATTTTTGTTCTAATGCACATAAAATAAAGTATTAAATTTGTTTTATTATTCCCGACTGCTAAGGAAGGGCTATGTTTTTCGCGCGTATCTTGTATGTATGTAATATTCTTTATTACCTCGTATCTCCAGAACCGCTGAACGGATTTACATATTTGAGGTATCGTTAGATTCGTATTAGCAGCCCAAGTGTTCTTAGATAGGTGACGTTAATAAAAAACAATCATGGCGGCTGTGGTACGCCAATGAATTTAGTGAAAAAATTTTTTTTCGTTTCGAATACCACAATATGGGTATCAAATACAAGAGCTTAATTTCAGGATTTCAAAAAGGTATATCATAATTATCATTACCATAATAAATTCTAACAAAAAAATGAAAAATAAAAAATATTTGTAAAAACAAAAACCCCGACTGCATCAAACTAAAACGAAAATAAACAAGCCCAATAGTTTATTAGGATTAACAGTCGGCAATAAGCAATAAGCAATTTTTCAATCAATAAAATCTTTACCAGGAACCCCGCATAATTTAAAGAGGTCCCGACTGTTAATCCTAATAAACTATTGGGCTTGTTTATTTTCGTTTTAGTTTGATGCAGTCGGGGTTTTTGTTTTTACAAATATTTTAATATATATTTTTTTGCTGATGGTATTTTTATGTCATTGTGATTACAAGTTCAGATTTACAGTGGATAAGTTATATTATGATATATATTATCTTTTTTTTAACGAAAATTATGCGGACGGAGGATATAGATTATAAAAAAAACATACACGTTGCTATGGCAACGCGTATTATTGAACGCGTCAACGGGTCCATGATTTTAATGTGATTTATTACGGCCAAGCGAAATGTACTGGCAGGTCAACGTCCTAATGTTGGATTAAATAAAAAAAAATCGTAACATACTTTATCTAAGCTTTACTGTTTATTTTTTTATTAGCTTCACGCTGTGTTACGCACACAGCAGGGTTGGAAGAGGGAACCTAGTCTTAAGACATTTCGTAGCCCACTTACCTTCGAATATTTCGAGGCAACGCGTGTTAATTGGCGAAACTTAAAGCCAGGCTTTTTTCCTTGGTGCCAGAGCAAAGAAAATGAAAATATTAATAAATAATAATTCATTGCCTCGAGTGGGAATCGCATCCACAACCGTCGCGCTACATTCACACTCTTATGCCCCTGCGCCACGAGGGCCTCACTTTACTGTTTAGTAAATATGTTTTTATATTATCTATTTAAATTGTATTCTACAGCATCATCTTACTGTCATCGTGTACGAGCATATCAGCCCGAAACACAATCTTGGAAGGTATCGCCGGCTTCCTTAGAGACACAGCGGAACTTTACAATGGAGAACCACAAGATGCCGAAAGAATATATGAAGAGTATGATTTTGTTATCGTCGGAGCAGGCACTGCCGGATGCGTCCTTAGCAACAGATTGACTGAAATCAACAAATTCAAGGTACCGGAAGCTATTATAGCTAAAAACTATATTTTTTCTGAAAGTACTAGGTTCACCACTTCTTTAGTGCAAATAAAACTGTGTGAAAAATAAGTCACAGATGACGCACTATGTTTTTTAATTAAGTGAAGGGAAAAGGAAAAATTAAAGAGTAGAAAAATAATATTTTTATGAAATATTATTTTTCTACTTGACCACTAAGCCATATGAACGTATGGCTTAGTGATCAGAGTGTCTGGTCGATTTCCAGGAGGCGTGGGTTCGAGTCCTGCTACGTTCAAATTTTTATACGTTTTCTAGATAAGTAAAGAAAAAAAAAAGATTCACGCTGTATCCCGCACACAGCAGTGTTGGCATAGGAAATCTAGTGCTAAGACACTCCGTTCTCCCCTTTTCTTCGATTTCTGGAGGCATTGCGTGTTGAGTGGAGAGCTCAACGCCGCGCCTTGCCTCGACACCAGAGCGAAGTAATAAAAGTTTAAATTTTAAATAAATATTTTATTTTCTCGAGTGGGGTTCGAACCCACAACCGGTCGCGTTTACAGTAAGTAGCTTAATTAATAATTTTGGTAGAAAACCATAAACAATAATTAAGCTGAAGTAAGAAACAACGATACATAATTAAGTACTTATAATAAATAGCATATATTTTTTCAACCTGCCACATATAAGAATATAATTATTTTATATTATCTCTTCTTTTTGTTAAATACTAATATAAAAAAAAATACATTTAATCTTTTAAAAACAAGATTTTAAACTTGGTTGCATATCATTTTTAAGCCCAAATAAACTTGTCAAACAAGTAATGCCACTATAGACGTGGTTGATTCAGTTTTCTGCCTTCTGGGATTACCCTCAGCCTTGGTCTTGAAATGCATTAAGTAAAAAGGTGTTTGGCGAGATTTGACCAAGTTCGCTCACATTGCGTATGTTTGTCTGCGTAGGAATTTATAAGGACGTACTTATATTTGAATATATGTAGGTACATATGTCTAGTGTTTCATTTTTTTTTTCAGCTTCACGCCGTATCCCGCATATAGTAGTGTAGATAGAGGGAATACAGTGCTAGGCTAAAAGAATTGCTCTAACACTGGGTTTCCTCTACCATTTCGCGCTTCACACGAAATGCGTCCACCATTGCTTGTATAGTGCGGCGTTGAATTCGGAGTAAAGTCGGGAACGGAAGTGTCTTAATAGGAACGGAGTGTCTTACTACTAGGTTCTCAGGTTCCCTCTGTCTGTTGTGCTAAATGCATTTTGAAACTACAAAAATAAAACAGAAAAGAAAAAGAGTTCTCATAATAAGGAAATATAAATTTACTTAAATTTATATTTCCATTTCTTCGCTCTGGTGTCCAGGCTAAGCGCGGCGTTGAGTTCTGACACTCAACACGCCATGTCTCCAGAATTCATCAGAAAGTGGGGAACGGAGTGTCTTAACACTAAGTTCCCTCTGCCTACCCTGCTGTGTGCGGGATACAGCATGAAGCTGATTTATTTTATTTTTTCAGTAAAGGCCAGTCGTGGCGCAGGGGCACAAAGTGTGACTCGACCGGTTATGGGTTCGAGCCCCACTCGAGGAGATGAAATATTTACTTAAATTTATATCTCCATTTCTTCGCTCTGAATTCTTCGCTCCAGAATTCAGCAGAAAGTGGGGAACGGAGTGTCTTAACACTAGGTTCCCTCTGCCTACCCTGCAGTCTGCGGGATACAGCGTGAGCTGATTTATTTAAATTTATTTCAAATAAAGTAAAAAAGGATAAGGACCGAGTTTTTGTAGTGCTAATCTTAATATAAAAAAAAATAATAAAAATAACTGAAGCACTAATAATGTTCCAGGTGCTACTCATAGAAGCTGGTGACTCCGAACAAGTGTTCATGGATATACCAATTCTGGCTACTCTCCTACAATTCACAAATGCCAATTGGAATTACCACACAGAACCGCAAGTAAGTGGAAAATTAATGTTATTACTACTGAATTACCCTTAATTTTTAGGGTTCCGCGACTAAAAAAACACATTCACTAAACCTACACCTATAATATTAATAAATTATTTGTGTAATAGTGAATTTAGTGTGAAATTATATAAAATTTCATATCACCCTAGTTCTTAGTAAAAAATTATAAAAATAATTTAAAGATAAAAATAACATTTTCTTATGGTAGATATTGTTTGTGTATGTTAATAATATAATTAATACATATGATAAGGGAATTAAAATAAAAAAGGATACCGATCGCAGTGGTATGATTAAATAAAAAAATACATATCTATCGATATAAATGTAATATACATTTTTTTGAAAGTCACAAAATTTTACCGTTTTACAATTTATATATCTCTTTGCATTTTCAAATAGCTTGTGTTTAAATATTTGCGACCGATACCATAAATAATGTGAAAAAAATGACATTGAATGCTATAAAAAAAATGTGGCATATTTATGCTTATAAATGTTATTTAATTAAAATCGCTGATATCCTGTCAAGTCTGTCTGTCTGTCACACGTCAAGAACGCAATATTAATTATATCATTATTTATTACTTAGATAATATTATAAAAATCATCGCCTACAATTACAATCTTTTTCTATAAAAAAAACTACACGGAACCCCTTAAAAAGTAAATTCGATCGCGTTTTTTTAATGAACATTTCTAGAAATGTCTCTTCGGTGAACAATTTATGAGTGAGTCACAAACAACATACATTCTTTCCACCTATGTAGTTAACGCGTGAAGGTTATTACTTTATTAACGCTAATAACAAGAAATATTGGCGTATATGCATTTTCTTTGTCAATTTTACTTAATAATTACATATTGATATATTGTCTTTATATAAAGTATATTTTACACGAGCTAAAATTATAAAATAAAATAAATAAATCAACATCACACTGTATCCCACACACTGCTGGATAGGCAGAGGGAACCTATCCACCGAACCCCCCCCCCCCCCCCCCTCCCTCCAAACCCCAAAACCCCGTACCCCACTTTCCACTGAATTCTGAAGGCACTGCGTATTGAGTGGCGGAATTCAACGCCGAAATTATAAAATAATCAAATTAATTAAAATCATTATCCCACAAAAGTTCAATGCAGTTTAAACAGTTCTCATATGTTTTAAATAAGTATACTGTAATTATAAATTATTGTATTTTATTGAAACCTTTGTGACGAAGTGGAATCGGTCAAGCGTGAACGGGATGATTGTGGATTCGATTCCCAATCAACACACAATGTCCCGAATTAGGATAGAAAGTGAAGAACGGTGTATGTAGATATTATAAAAAATAGATTTCTCAGCCAAATGCCTATCTTATATTTAATTTTTATGAAAAAATATATTTTCCATATGGGAAGTGGTAAATACTTCTTTATTTCCAAGTATTTTTTTTAAAAAACTCAAATAGCTATATGCGTATAACTGCATATAACTGTAACCACAAACATACTACATAAATGGTTATAATTATCATAATATCGAAATATCATAAAAACCTTGTTTTGAATTCTTAGCAATTCCCACACGTCATGGAATAAAAGTCGTGATTATTTTGCGGTTAACTTTATCTCTTGCTAATCTGAAATCTAATTTATATACTGCATATGGTTGGTAAAATCAAGAATTAAAAAAATACAAAATATAAGAAACCCGTCGTGGCGCACAGGGATGTGACTATAACGCGCCTGTTCGTGGGTTCGGTCTCCACTCGGGGGAATGGACTATTATTTATTAATATTTTCGTTTCTTCGCTCTGGTACCAACGTAAAAAGCGTAACGTTGAGTTTAACCACTCAACACCGCAATGCCACAAAAAAATGTGGAAAACTTAATCTTAACGCTACATTCCCTCTGCCTGCCCTATAATTATCATATTATATAAATAATGCTAAATTCACGGTTCTACTTCAGTTTCACGCTTTATCCCGCGATACAGCGTGAAGCTAAACAAAACAAAATAAAATAAAAAAATAATAGAAATATATTA
Source organism: Heliconius himera (assembly GCA_021202915.1). NCBI lineage: Eukaryota > Metazoa > Arthropoda > Insecta > Lepidoptera > Nymphalidae > Heliconius > Heliconius himera. Next base: position 65,807 of record JAJHJA010001347.1, read on the forward strand.
ATAATAATATCGTTATAATCGTGATATTACCACGACATAAAGAGATATATAAAGAGATAATATGCATAAAGGTAATTTATTCTACTATTTACTTATTCATACACGACCGGGAATAAATTAAGCATTAATATAAACATTCTGTCTGCATCTGTGAATATTCCAAAAAACTTATTTTATGCAAAATTCTTAAACAGAGATTAACAATAAAGTCTAGAATATCGTAGTAGCGTAGCGTCTAGAGCTTTTTTCTAGGGAGGGCCTGGACTTTAGCTCTCAACAAATATATATATTCGTGTAAATTTTGTTGGAAGTAAAATGGGCACCAGACTATTGTGGGGTGGGCACGGACTACCCAGCTCTCCCCCTTCCTACGCCCGTGAACAAAGTAATCGTGAACACTGGCTTAAATTTAAGTAGAAGATACTAGAGCTAAAAGTAATGTAAACAATGCATAATATAACACAAAGTTAGGAATGGAGTGTCTTAACACTAGGTTTCTTCTGAATATCCTGCTGTGTGCGGGATACAGCGTGAAGCTGATTTGTTTTTTTTTCTGAAAATTATATTTAACTCATAAGAAACAGACTAGCTAAATAGATATCTATCTGATTTGAACTCAACGAAATAATACAAAATTCTTGTAAATAACTTAACAAAAACTTATTAAGCGGTAGAGACGTTAAACCTTGAAGTAAAAATGCAAGAATACCTAAGGTGTTATAAATGAAAACGACATCTCAAGATCGCCCTCAAAATCGATCTTAGAGTTCACTTTATAAATACGGACCTAAGTGTATTTTTTTTTCTTAACTGACATATTGCACCACGACATGCAATACCTACACATAATTAACTTGTTATTAATGTTACATACTAGAATTATTAATGTTAATATGATTACAAGCGTGTGACTGCAATCACGACCGATTGTGGATTTGATTCCCACTCGAGGAAATAACTTAACTTGATTTAGCTTCACGCTTTATTCCTAGCAGGGTTGTCAGAGAGAATGGGGCGTCAAACGCTACGGTCTCGACATACCTCTTTCGCCTCGTCCACTGTCATCGACCTGTTCATACATGCCCTCCGGGGGGTCCTCATGCTTTTTACTTGGCCTTCCTCCAGTATCTTTGATACTGTACTTTCGAAGGTCAACCGAGGTCTCCCCCTATCTCTTTTACCACTCACTTTTCCATCATAATTTTTTTTGCAATTCTTTCATCACTCATTCGTTAGACGTGCCCAAACCAGCTGAGCACGTTCTTCTTCATTCTCATCGTGACATCCTCGCTAGTACCTGCCATTCTGTGTACTTCTTCATTGCGGATTCGATCAGTTAAGCTGACTCCGCATGTAGGATATGCGATAGAGATGGCATCTCCAAATCTCGAGGTAATGAATTCAATATTTTATTTTCCTCGCTCTAGTAGCGATTCCAAGCAAGACGTTGAGTTCCACCACTCAACACGCAATTGCTCCAAAATACAGCGAAAAGTGGGGAACGGAAATATCTAAATGGGAACGAAGTATCTTAACAATAAGTCACCAGGTACAATCTGCCTACCCTACTATGTGCGGGATACAGCGTGAAGCTGACCAAAAAAAGAGCAACCAACTTAAACGTCTAAAGCTATTTAAAGAACACTAACATTGTGACATATAATAATAGTTGTTTTTGTAAACGCCAAAGAAGAATGCTGATATTTAAAATTCAAGTTCAATCCGTTGTCTGTGACATTTTCAAATAACGCGATTTGAACCAGTTTTCGTTGTTATTACCTCCTTTTTGTGTAGGATCATAGTCAGTTTGTTTTTAGTAGTTAGTTTAGTGATGTTGTTGGTATACATCTAAAATTATAATATGAAAATATTTTTAATTACTTATAATATACCTACGTTAAAATAAATAAAATCTTGTCGCGTCTATATTAAATGTTCTAAGATACTTTTTTTTTCTTATGAGTGGAATAGCATTTTAAAATTGTTAAAAATGTTCAAAATATGTAAGAAAATACTACGTTTCTTTTTGTACTGGCAATGGAGAAAAATATTATTGTAAATTGTAGAAAAAAAAGCTGCTTTGCTATCACAGTAGAAACGATTCTAATTTACTTAAGGATTGGAATTATTTAAACATCTTTATAACATAGAGAAGAAAATGGGTTGAGGATTTTCTTTCTTAATCAAACGGTAAGTATATTATAAAAAAGTAAAAATAAAAAATTTAATTTCTAATATCAGTTGCTTTATACTTATGTTTTTTTTTTTTTTTTCAATTAAATATAATGAATCTATCAAAATTGAGTAATGTTATTTTACATCTATTGTTATGTTATTCATCTATTACAAACGTTAGTTACGTGTTTATCTCAACATGCAATGCCTCCAGAATTCGGCAGAAAGTGGGGAACGGAGTGTCTTAACACTAGGTTCAAATTCAAATTCAATTTTATTTGATTTTTATAATTTTGGATAGGGAGATAAGTTCTTGGCGATATTATTGTTATTGTGGGGGACAAGAGCATTTTTTTCCTATTTTTACGGGACAAAACTTCAAATTATATAGAAAATATTTTTTGTTTTATTATCCAAATCAATGTTTTCACTGGACGCGGTTTGACTAAAGGATTTTTTAAATTTGAATTTAATTCATGAAATATTTTTAAAATAAGTAGTACTTTGTCAAGTAGTAGAAGCTGCTTTCGGTGTGGCTCTAGTATTTGCTGCAACTACGCGCGCTTACTTTTTGTTATAAATTTAGAGTATTTATTTAAAACTTCTTTAAACCTGTGCCGGCTTTTTTTAGCAAATTTTTAAATATTTATTTTTTAATTTGCCATATTTTTATTCATATAAATAGCACAGCGTTTTATCAAGTTATCCTCAATTAAATTCAAGGCCAATTGTTTTAGTTAGGCACAATTTTTTTAAGCTAAATTGCAAGCTATAATACAGATTTATATCATTTTTATTCAAATCAAATCTACCTACATATAATTTACATATAATAGCTTTTAAATTCTAAATATTTATTCGACTAGGAAATACATTTATTTTTAAGTATGCAGCCATGTTTGTAAAAATGTAATAATATATAAAAAAAATAAAATAAGCTACCCGCTGTATCCCGCAAGCAGCAGGCAGAGGGGACCTAGTGTTAAGACACTCCGTTCTGTATTTTCTACCGAATTGAGGACTCATTGCGTGTTGACTGGCGGAACTAAACGCCGCGTTTTGCCTTAACACCAGAGCGCCGAAATGAAAATATTAAATATTTCATTTTCTCGAGTGGGAATCAGGGTTAAGCCAAAAAAATAGAAATAACGTTATTTCGTAAGAATACTTTTAAAGATGACATTTTTAAATCACGTATCCTACTCTCAATAATTAAACAAACCAGTTTTGTCATGAAACCTTAACGGGATGGAGGCTCCATGTTAAGCGAACACTACGTGCTCCTATAGCGGTAGTAATGTATACGTGAGGAGAGTCACCTACGCTTGCCATTGAAGAAGACATAATGGTCGTATGACCCTAAGAGGTCATCGTAGATTCAATTTCAAGTTTTATATGACGACAAAATTTGATTTAAAGATCTAGATATGTTTAATAAAAATCTATACTTATAATAAGAAAAAAAAGTAGAAGAAGTAGAGCTTTAAAATGATAATGTTATTAGACAATAAAAGTAATTCAGATGAAATAAATATTTAAGTACCCTGAAGGTTTTCGACAAGAATATGAAGAAAGATACAAGATTTTCTTCGCTCTACCTGTATATTACCTTATTTGGGCAAAGCCAAAAAAGGCATTTCATATAACTAGAGACCTAAAAAAAGATTATTTTTCAATGTAAACTCCCCCACCTAAAGTTAAATAAGACTAAGGTTAATTTGAATTTAAAATATTTCTAAACTTTTAATAATTTATAACTAAGCCTGGGTGTGGACAAAACTGACAAAGTAGTAAATATGTATATAGTATAATAATTAAAATTCATTACAAATAAACGGTATGTGTAAAAATATAATTTTAACGACACAATAAATACATAAGTGATAACATATATTTTTTTAATATAAACTTAAGTTTTTTTATAAGTTTCACACATTGCACAGTGAAGTAATGTATGCAATACTAAATAAATTAAAACATTTATAAATGTTACATCTCATTATGTTAGTTAACTCAAAGTATACAATATATATATACTTAATGAAGCCAGTTAGGCGCAGGTGCATAAAGTGTGACTGTAAACACGACTGGATGTGGGTACGATCCCCACTAGAGGAAATGAAATATAAAAATTAAATTAAATCAGCTTCACGCTGTATCCCGCACACTGCAGGGTAGACAGAGGGAACCTAGTGTTAAGACTCCGTTACCCACCTCCAGAATTCGGCGGAAAATGATTTAATTTTGATTTAATACACAATAAGATGTAAATGGCAAGCTCAGTGATATCCATTTAAGTTGTAGAACAAAAACCTTGTTATTTTTTTTTATTTTAATACTGTGACACTATACCTACTCGGTCCGTCTTCTTTCTACCTTATTATTACATTGTATCCTTATCACGAATAATATTTATATTACCATTGAAATATAATTATGTACAACTATTACTCATCATAAGAAAATATTATCTTTACATATATTTTATGATTTTTTATTTAAAACTAGAGTGATATAAAAAAATAACATTATATTTAATAAAAAACATTGAGGTCAGTCGTGACGCAGAGGCACAAATTGTGACTGTAAAATCGACTGGTTGTGGGTTCGATCCTCACACATAGAAAGTGAAATATTTATTTACATTTATATTTTCATTTCTTCGCTCTGGTGTCGAGGCAAATCAAAGGAAAAAATGTATATTTATAATATACCTACATGTTTTGCCAGTCTCCTAATAATATAGCCAAGATCTTAGGCCCCCCATACCTATATCATTTTAGCAAATCTAAAATTTTGAGTCTAATATGTAGTTAAGAAATTTTGAACTTGCTAGAATAACGTAGTGTGCCTCAATTTTTAACAATCTTTAGGACGTCTGGTAATCTTTTAATAATAAATATATATGTTTTACATTCCGTTAAACATTTTAAAGTGTTAGCGAAGTTATTCCACACTTAGGAAAGAAAAATACTAGGACCGACCTGGTCGGTTTCCAGGAGGCGCGGGTTCGAGTCCCGCTACGTTAAAATTTTTATACATTTTCTAAATAACTATTTTTTACATTACTTTAAAAAAAATATTTAATCACGAGCGTTTTAACTTTAACGTAGGTAGTAAGAAACTTCGATCCCGACTTCAGGCCAATTTTCGAAACATTGCATGTTAAGTGAGAAAAAGCAACGCTGTCCTGTTTCCCAGAATAAGATAATGAAAATAATTAATTCCCCCAAGTGGGAATCGAACCCCCAACGGTTATAGTCAGACGCTGTGCCACGGCAGCCTCATAAAGAATAGAACGACAATTTATTTATTATGTTCCGCTCTTATGTATCTTCACATATTATGTTCTGCATAAAGCAGACAGAGAAAATTTAGTGTTAAATCACTTCATTCTCGCTTATGACTGTGCCTTTTAAAGTATAATTATTTAAAATGTCACTTCTAATACTTGTAATCTCTTCACTTGATGGAAACCACTATAAAACGTGAGGAAGGCGTTACCTTAATGATTGACGTAAGGGGCAAAACTGATATTTAACTTCCAATTACAATGAAAATCATGTACCTACTGTGCACGTCGCAATGAGCTAAGAGATGTTTATACGTTAGAGGTCTGTTAATTTACGGTGTATTTTTTTTTAATTTAAAAGAGTAAAGCGCAGCCACAATCTCTTTTCTCTATCTCTAAGCTACTCTGTTAAATTACGTTATATCTATCTATCCTCTATTAAATATATCTGTCTATTTTCTTGCATGTTTATTAGTATTTAAAGAAAAAAATATTCACAGTGTCTTCGTTAAATTATAATTGCGAAAAAGATTATTAGGCACGGGTAACCTGGGAACCTAGTGTTAAGATATTCCATTCCCATTTGCACACGCTTACGCGCATTCCGTCGAATACTGGGGGCAATGCGTGTTGAGTAAAATATTGATTTTTTAATTTTCTAGAGTGAGAATCGAACCCACAACCTGCTTCTATACTTAGTAAAATAAAACAAATAAACCAGAGGACAGATTGAGGCCAGTCGTGGCACAGCAGCACAAAGTGTGACTGTAAAACTGACTGGTTGTGGGTTCGATCCCCACTCGAAGAGATTAAATATTTACTTAAATTTATATTTCCATTCCTTGGATCTGATATCGAGGCAAAGCGCGGCGTTGAGTTCTGCCATTTAACACGCAATGCCCCCAGAATCGGCAGAAAGTGGGGAACGGAGTGTCTTACACTAGGTTCCGTCTGACTACCCCGCTGTGTGCGGGATACAGCGTGAAGCTATACCTAGTAGTTTTTTTAATTGTAACCCTAACGTTTGGCGCTCCGTTCTCTCTGACTACTCCGCTAGGAATAAAGCGTGAAGCTAGTAGTAAACATCGAATATATATACACAGAGAGTTTAGTGTTAAATCACTTAATTATTGTTTATGATAAACTGTGCTCTTCAAAGTATTTTTATTTAAAATGTCAGTTCTATTACTTGTATTGTCTTCACTTGATAGAAACCACTATAAAATGCGAAGAAGGCGTTACCATAATGATAGACGCAAGGGGCAGACTCATACTTAACTGCCAATTACAATGAAAATCATATATTGTTCTCGTGACAATGGCCTAAGAGATGTTAATATGACAGGGAGCTGCTATTTTACTATTTAGGGTTCCGTACTTAAGGAAAACGGAACTCTTATAAGATCACTTTGTTGTTTTGTCCGTATGTCTGTCTCTGTCTATCTGTCAAGAGCCTTTATCTCAGAAATGCTTAGAGATATCGAGTTGAAATTCAAACACCGTAGTTCTCAGATCTACGTTTATATCGTAAAAAACGCGTATCTCACTATAAAGGGAATCAAAATTAATAGAGTACTTCCGATTGACTTACAATTATGAAATTTGGCAGCTAACATCAACAAGTAAGCTGAAAAAAAGCCTATAAGGCTTTCAGGCGGGATTTTTTTTTATTAAAGACACTAGTTCAAGTGAGGTATCAAAGGGATCTGGCTAAGCTAAGCCTGAATTTCATGAAAAGTTCGAGACCTACAATTTTTGTACGGAACCCTCGGTGAGCGAGCCCGACTCGCGCTTGTTCGGTTTTTTTTAATAAAATTTAAAAGAGCAAAACGCCACAATTACAGTCTCGCTAACCTACTTTGATAAGTTACAGTGCTATCTTAAAATATATCTATCTTCTTACATTTTCGTTAATATATAAAAGGTCATAAAAAAAGTATTTATACTTCGTTAAAATATATTTACAATAAAGGGTATTTTTGGTTTGTTTCACGCTGTATCCTGCCATAGCAGGGTACGCAAACGTAACCTGAGCGCCTAGTGTTGAAATATTCTGTTCCTTGAAAGCAATGCGTATTGAGTGGCGTAACTTAACGCCGCGCTTTGCCTCGACACAAGAGCAAACAAATGAAAATATGAAATATTTCACATACACTGACACGCTTGGGGCCTATTTTTATTTGATTTAAAAAGATAAAAGATTGATAGTATTATTTTGTTTTATAATTGTTAACATCGAAACTGTGACAGGTTGATGGTCAAATGTATAAGCATATGATTAAAATTCAAACCATAGTCCTTTGAAGGAGGAACTAGGGTAAAATGGTGATCTATCAATAAATTAAAATTCAACGCGAGTAGATACTACATTGTAAACGTCGAGGAAAAACTCTAAATAGAAGCTGTAGTATTCAATTTAACTGCATTACAACTGCTGTTCTCAATTTTTGTTGTAGTATATATATTTTTATATTTTGTCCTGATTTTGTGCCTCTGCGTCACGTGAAAAAAATGATTTTATAAAATTTTTATAAAATATATTTATTTTATAAAAATATTCTTTGACGTACGGGAAATAAATGTAATTAAAACAACAAAAAAAATAATTTTACTGCACACGTTGCTAAGCAAAAAAATAGCTTAATTGAATATAATATTTCTATTTAAAGAAATACATAAAAAAATGTCAAACCACTTACATTTAAATGATACACTTTTTTTTGAAACAGTGTAATAGTTTCAATTTTAAAACTTAGTATCGAAAAAAAATTCGACGCATTCGACTTTACCTCGTACGCAACCTACAAAATTATTACTTTTATGTAGACTTTAATTTAAATACTTTAACTATTTTTTTAGAGGCCAGTCGTGGCGCAGAGGCACAGAGTGTGACTGTAAAATCAACTGGTTGTGGGTTCGATCCCCACTCGAAGATATGAAATATTTATTCAAATATATATTTCCATGTGTTCGCTCTGATAAAGAGGCAAAGCGCGGTGTTGAGTTCCGCCACTCAACCAGCAATGTCTCCAGAATTCAGCGGAAAGTGGGGAACGGAGTATCTTAACACACTAAGTTGCGGGATACACCCACACACAGCAGGGTAGGCAAGAGGGAACAGCGTGAAGCTGATTTTTGATTTTAACTATTTTTTATACAGACAAAAGTGAAATCAGTCCTGATGGTGAGGCACACGGGTGCGACTGTAGCTGCAGAACGGTGGGAAACCTAAGTGTCTTAATGGGAACGGCTTGTCTTAATACTAGATTCTCATTTTTTCTTTTGCCTACTACTGTGATACAGCGTGAAGCTAAAAAACTTTTCACTATTCTTATATAAAAAATAAATTATTTAATGATCGTAAATGACTTTAATAATGTTTCAAGTCGCTAGAATTGAATCCACAGATCAACCTGTGGACCTAACGCTGGAAATGCCATACACCTCTACTGAAACAAGACTGCAGTAATCAATTTTTTTTTTAGCTTCACGCTATATCCCGCATATAGCAGGATAGGGAGAGTAGAATGAACCTGGGAACCTAGTGTTAAGACATTCTGTTCCTATTAAGACAACCTGTAGTGTTTACAGTTGCCGCATGTGCCCCTGCGCCACAACTGGCCTCAAGTAATCAATATAAGAAAAATAATAATATGTTTTACCTTTGCATTACATACGAGTATATGCATGTATATTATAAATTCTAATCACGAGTCAAGCAAGGCAATCTCTTCTTAAGCATGACTGAATATAAATATAATTGGTTAGGTCTAGATAAATGATATCCTATGTAAAAAAGGCTAAATACTAAGAACTAAATTTACTTTGATATGAAAGACACGTTTCTTATGAGGGTACATTATTTAATAAATTAATCAATTGAATGCTGTCAGAGTTCACTGCAAACGCGAAGTATATTCGTTTGGTAACCATACGGTATAATATTATTTTAATTTTCCTGCTTTGGTAGTTTGTACATTAAGAGTCTTAATTGCATGTGCAAAGCAGAGAACGAAGTGTCTTAACACTATTTTCTCTCTGCCTGTACTCATATATATGGTACAAAGCGTAAAAAAAAAACAAAATTTAATAAAATATCCAAGTCTCATCATTCTTTCTCAACGACACAAACATATTTTTTTTACAGCTTTACGCTGTATCCCGCACAAAGCAGGGTAGGCAGAGGGAACTTAGTGTTAAGACACTCCGTTCCCCACTTTCCGCCGAGTTTTTTGGAGGCATTGCGTGTTGAGTGGCGAAACTCAACGCCGCACTTTTCCTCGACACCAGAGCGAAGAAATGAAAATATAAATGTTAATAAATATCTCATTGCCTCGAGTGGGGATCGAACCCACAACCAGTCGGTTTTACAGTCACACTTTATGCCTCTGCGCCACGAATGGCTGGCTCTATATCACAAACATAAATGATATTAACTTTTGCGATTAAAGTAAAAAAATATATATTGAATGATGATATTAAGAAACCAATTAAAGAATAATCAAACACAACCTCAGAATGTTGCCGTGAACCTCTAAAATCGTTACCCTTTTGTATTCGATTTCGGAACCAAATTAAAAATATAACCTCTGACGAAACCACATTAATAATACATTATTGTAAATGTTTAATAATTTACTTATTCATTTTTTATTATAATCTAATAAATAATTATCATAATCTTAATTAACAGAAACTGATTAATCAAAGTTCACTAATACACAACAAGAGTCATTTATAATGTATCTGACTGGACAAGTTACTCGTTACGTCTCATTCCCAACTATTTGTAAAAGCATCTATGGTTAAAATAAAAAAACTTACGCAAATTCAAGTCAAAATCAAATAATTTAATTCCGAATAAAAAGTCAGAAGCATCCTTTTTTGGAACGTCAAATAATTTACCACCAATTCACTAAATTTATTTTATCAGAACCAGCGCAAGAAACTCAGCAGGACTTCTTTTTAAATCAATAATTTACAGGATTACATACATATACATATTAGAGCCAATGAAACCTTTGAAATAAACTGGAGCATGCATTTCATTTCCAAGGCGTGTTATTATTCATAAAATCAAAAATTTGGTAATAACCTTTAAAACACAAACGGTTTTTCACAATTTTTGTTAAATAGTGATAGACTCGGACATTTCTGGGATCCTATCGAGTTACAGGTGCGCTAAGTTTAAGCCTATTTCTAGTATTGATATTATGTACATCATTGAAGTGGGGAACGGAGTGTCTTAACACTAGGTTCCCTCTGCCTACCCTGCTGTGTGCGGGATACAGTGTGAAGCTGGTAAAATAAAATTAATTTTGGTAAAATCATTAATATTTTTCCAAAATATATTGAAATGCTACTATTGATACAATATAATAAATAAATAAATTAAATATTATATTCTTCAAATTTTTACCTTAAGGAATCTTTAGGGCCTAAGTTATAGATTGTGCTAATAGCTCGCTTCTGCAAGACAAAGATTGATTCGGTATCAAATCATTTACGTTAGGCGGTAGATAAGTAAACAAAGCGGGCCGTTTCCACGTAAATTTATAATCAGATTTTTTTACCACGAAAACTACTGAGTTAGTTATTCATCAATCCATCAATATGAGGTTCCCACTGTAATCTGAAGTCAATGGTGATATCAAGGAATATCGTAGAATCATCAGGATCCACAGCGTCACCAATCAAAAGCACATCGGCTTTAACAAATTTTCGTGTTACCAATTATACTTGCATAATTTGCATGTAAGAAGGCTACATGTAAATTTAATATTATGACGAAGTTAAGGCAAGGGGCATAAGCGTGTGTGCCACAGGTTTTGGGTTCAATGAACACTCGAAGAAATTAAATATTTAATATTTTCATTTCTTCGCTCTCGTCTCCAGGCAAAGCGCGACATTGAGTTCCGCCACACAACATGCAATGCTCCTAGAATTAGGCGAAAAATGGAAAACGGAAGTATTTTAATGGGAACGATGTGCCTTAACACTAGACTCCCTCTGCCTACCCTGCTATGTGCGGCGTGCAGGATACAACGCGAATTTTAACCCAAATTATTCAGCATTTAAACACTTTTTTTGTACTTATAACTTTGCAAAAAAAAATTATATTTTTTTGTTAATTATTTCACTTCCTCTCCACTTTGGACCGAGCATTATTTATTTATTTATTATTTAATACTTTATTACACCAACTTAATAATAAAAATATATAAAGAAAACCATGGAAAAGTATGGTGTAAAGGCGGCCTTATCACCACAGGTGATCTCTTCCAGGCAACCCTTACCATTAAAAAGATCAAAGAATGTATGGATATTGGCTGGTGTACAAATGATATAAAATGTTATTCTAATATGATATACCTACATAAAAAAAATACATTCTATATATTACAAACTAATTTACATAGATACCTATATAAAATAAAATAATATAAAATACATACATACAACTATTGATAAATAAATATATAATTCAATAAACTTACATAGATAAAAATACAATTACATATATATATAATTTATAGCGATAAGAAATAGCTTCTAACTTGACGCTTAAAAATGTGAACTGATTTTGATTGGCGCAGCTCGCGTGGGAGTGTATTCCAAAGGACCGCAGCTTTTACAGTAAAGGAATCACCATAGGCTTGAGTGCGGCTGAGTGGCAATTCTAATTTATTGTCGTCCTGTGATCTGAGGTTAAGAGAGTGGTTGGATCCAAGGAAAGTGAACTTAGTTTTAAGATAATTTGGAGTGTAAGGATGGAAGAGGACAGTGTAAAGGAGCGTGAGGATATGACGATTACGTCGCTGCCTGATAGTAAGCCATTTAAGTTGGAGCCTATATTCGGTAATGTGGTCGTATTTTTTAAGCATTAATTTGTTTTTTAGGATTAATTTATAACTTTTTTATAATTATAATTTAACTATACATTGATACATGAAAGATATTTTATCTTGTTTATTAAATAGTATAATTTATTCGTATATACATTTTCTTGTAATTATTATATTTATATTTATGATATGACCTTCACATATTTGTAATATAGGTATATCGATGACCGGCCAGCCACCCCTCCAGCAGCCACCCAATGGAACTTAAGCTTAAGATCATTTAGACACCGTCAATTTTTCCAATATGTCTATCTTTCTGAAATGCAAAGATACCTATAAATATACACTCACGTCAAATATTTAATTTTTTATTTAATTTAAAGTGAACTCTCCTAAGTTTTTACACCAACAAGAACTAGCTGTATTTTATAATAATATCCTAAAATATTGATTGTTAAGTTAAAAAAAAAAAACAATCATAGCTTCTATATGACGTCAATAATTAATAATATAAACAGCATCTGCCTATCAAAAATCTTTTGCCTCTCTGACAATCAATGTCACAGGAAAAAAGCGAAGAGGAAAAATGTTTTGAAGCCGAGAAGTACTTATTTACAAGGCATTAGTAATTACGGCACTTATTAAGACTTTATAAATATGCCTATTAGATAAATATGCCTATGTTTCTATAAATTCCAACAGCTGTGTATTACAATTATTGAACATAATGTATCTGATCATACACGGAAATCACTTGATTTATCTAACTTGCTATGGTAGTTAGTTATTTTGTTAATAAATTTTGCCAGTTCTATTTGACCTATATGCCGTCAGATTGAGTTAAAATTCGGGTTAGACTTTAGTTCTGATGAAAATGAAATTACATATAACCAATATTGTTGTTAATACAAAATGGCAGGTTACTATTTGTTGCATAACTTGCCTAACGTGGGTTTCAAATGAAAGGGTTTGATTTGTAAAATACTATTAATTATGAAAAGAACAACCAGACTCAGAAGATGTAAGGTGCGTAAAGGGACTTCTGAACTAAGAAAGATAGACAAGGTAAAAAGTAAAAAAAAAACATTTAAAATAATCCGTTTTAGAAACAAGCTATTAAAAAGATCAGTTGTACTAAAGTAATAATTGTAAAATATTGTTCCAAACGAACACTAGACAAAAGAGGGTGGGTCTAGCAAAAGCTTTGTAAAGTGTCAACTTATTTCTAAGTGACATTTTACTGCACTTGTTTATTAATAGGTAGACTCTACTGGGTAAGAAGACAGCTGTCTTCTTTTCGACTCTTTTCGACAAACTGACTCCTGACTCCTAGACATTCAACCTACTTTTCCCAAGTGATAGACTCATCTAAAGGAAGGAAAGGAATGTGGTAGGGCCCGTTTCGTTTCTAATAAGAGGAAAGAGAATGGCATTACTCTTGTCAGCATTAACCTCGATCCATAAGCGTCTCTTGGAGTCATTTAACTATTAAGTGAGGAAAGCGAGAAATCGGGAATAGAACGGTGTCATCAGTGTACATAGCCAAGTGAATATAATTAGTATGAAATATGTCACTGAGACATTTGACCTGTAGTTTAAATAAGCCGCTACATGACGCACAATCTTACTACGGTCACGTATACTAGGAGACTTGACAAAATCGCGGTCTGTCTACGTCTTTTTATTTGTTTGTCCACAAAAATTTAAGTCAAATTTGCATTAGATTATTTGCAAACCTTGGAATATACCAAAGTTTTCACTGATCAATGACAATACTATATTGAGTCATGGGATTTAAACATTAAACACATAATACAAATATCTTAATCATCATAAAAAGTAAATGTCACTGAATATACATGAGATGATTCAGTAAAAAAAAGAAAGACTATGAATATCGAGACAATTAAAAAAAGAACTTCCTCGTATGTAAAATATAATAAAATTAATATAACAACAAATATCATTTCTTTTACAATCCATTAACAATATAATAAATTAAAAGTAAATAAAATCGGCTTAAAGCTTCTTTCCGGTGGGCTGACTTATACAATAAATAATGATACCCGGATCTCCAAATATGTACATAAAAATCATGGCAATTACAACCATGGCATTCTACAAATACCAAGAAGTTTGCTTGTTATGTTATTACAAAAATTGCTTTTCCTTACCGTTTAGCGTGATGGTTAACACCATATTTATTTTATTTATATATATAAATTTTAATTAGAATAAGGCTTTTATTAAAAAATAATTATTAAAATGTTTGAAGTTAGTTGTGGCGCAAAGGCACATGCGTGTGACTGCGTGACAAGTTATAAGTTCGATTCTCACTCGAGGAAATGAAATATTTAATATTTTCGTTTCTTCGCTCTGACGTTGAGGCAAAGCGCGGCGTTGAGTTCAGCTACTCGACACGCAATGGCGTCAGAATTTGGCAGAAAGTGAGCAGCGAAGTGTCTCAACAGTATGCTCCTTCTGTCTACCCTGCTACATTGTGAAGCGGAAGAAAAAATATTATAAGTTTTTGCTGTCACATTTAGGAGTCAATAATAAAGAAAAAGTAAAAAAAAAAGAAAAAATGATTACTACAACAACAGACAACTTAGTCATTTTTATGTTATCTTAATTTGACTCTATATAATCAGAAGCAATGACTTTACAATAATTATATGAAGCAACCTAAGTATTGCATATCACGGAAGAAAGGACAAAGGCAAGACAAACTTAAGACACTAACATTTCAGCATACCGGTATTAAGTTTACTTGAGAAGATCAGTCAGCGCTCCGTCGGAAGGCATCAATCGCATTCAAGGCTGTTACAGACAGTTAAAGATTCAAAAGTCATTTTTTGATATTAAAATGAAAAATGTAAACGGATAATGTCAGTTTTTTTAAGCTTCACGCATGCTGTATCCCGCTCATAGGGTAGGCAGGGGGAATCTGGGAACATAGTGTTAAGACACTCTATTCCCATCAAAACATTTGTATTCCCCAATTTCCACCGAATTCTGGATGTATTGCGTGTCGGAACTTAACGCCGCGCTTTGCCTCGTCACCAGAGCAAGGAAAATGACAATATTAAGTATTTCATTTCCCCTAGTGGGAATGCTTTTACCCCTGAGCCACGACTGCCCTCAGTTCTTTATATGCTTAAATTTAACTCAGTTTCACACTTTACCCGCATATCACGGCCTAGCTGCTATGCGAGGAAGAAACGTGAAGCTGCAGAGGAACCAAATATTAAGACACCGCGTTTCTTGCTTACCATTTAATTTTCGGAATATTGAGTATGAAAATCTAATCATTCCTCCGAATGGGGATCGATCCCACAACCATCTCGCTTACAGCCCCACGCTGCCCTTCTACGCCACAGCGGCCTCAAAAATAAGATTCAAAGTAATAATCTTTGTACCTTGTTTTAGAGGCTGTAAAAATATATGTGTTAAAAAAAGTTCTATTCTTCTAAAAGTATTTACATTTTATTCTAAAGTTCTATTTATTCTAAACTTCAGTTCTAAAAATATTTAAATTTTATTTTAATTATGTTTTTTATATGACACGATTCTTAATATAAGTTATAAATTCAAATAAATATTTAACTTTATGATATGAAGCAAATTTTTTGTACTAGATTAATGTATTGTGTAATTTATGTTTTTAAAAAACAGAAGAAATATAAATATTTAGTAAATTCAAGGTGTAACATTTATTTAAGTTACATAAATATATGTAGCGTTCATATAATTGAAGAAAATTGAATTTTATTATTATGCACTTACAATGGCAATGTCAACTAATCTACCTGTTATTTCTCAGCTCAGCTTCACGCTGTATCCCGCATACAGCAGGATATGCACCTAGTGTTAAGACACTCTGTTCCCAAATTTCCGCCGAATTTTCAAGGCGTACTAAGTGGCGGAACTCAACGCCGCGCTTTTGCCCTGATACCAGAGCAAAAAAGTGAAAATATTAATAAATAATAATTCATTTCTCTGATTGAGAATCGAACCCACAACTTGTCACGTTACAGCCACACGCTTGTGCCACTGCGGCACGGCGTCCTCTGTTATTATACCTTGATATTTAACATCCTACCACACCTCTGACTTTTGCATTCAGATGTTCTAATAAACGTAATCATATAGTGCATTACACAATATACGGTTCAAGGCTAAAACAAAACGGCCTTACCATTTTCAGAAGGCTGGCTGTAAAGGCATGCGGGCTGGACGATGTTCGTGGCCAAGGGGGAAAGTAGTAGGGGGATCTTCCGTATTACATTCCATGATGCACACGCGAGGAAACAGGAAGGATTACGACAGATGGGCCGCAAATGGAAATCCCGGTACGACATTACTACTACTGATAACTAAGTAATATTATGTTATTGAGGCCAGTCATGGCGCGGAGGCACAAAGTTAGACTGTAAAAGTGTCTGATTGTGGTTTCGATCCCCACTCGAGTTGAATTCCGCCACATAACACGCAACGCTTCCAAAATCGGCGGAAAGTGGGGAACGGAGTGTCTTAACACTAGTATTATGTTACGCTACTATTATGTTATTTATATTACAAGCTAAAAATAGAAATCTAGTGTCAAGTCACTCTATTCTCCGCTTTTCACATGTGTTGAGTCGCCAAACTCAACGCCGCGGTTTGTCTACCGGTTGCGTAGAAATGAAAATAATTTAAATATTACAACTAATACTGAGTTGAGAGTGAATGTAACCCACAACCGCCACGATTACAGTCATATCACGGCGCCACTATGGCCAGCAGTCATTTATTATAACGTGTATGATTTCGTATAGACATTTCATGCAGCAAAAATTAAGCTCAAATTAGCCTTCACTATACCTACTATACGAATAATATATCGTTATAATTTCATAATTTACTGTTTTTCTGTTATAAATAAGAATACTATCACATAAATATTATGTGGAAAGTCAATAATGAAGTATTTTCTCGAACTATACTTTTGTTCATATTTATTTAGTGTTTCTGTTTTTTTTTACCAGAGATGATTTACGATAAAGTGTTCAATGTTTTTATTGATATACGAGTATGCCCAAAAATGTTACGTATACCTTCATAGATTAAGGAAACATTTTGCCTATTAATCTTTTTATCACTGATTTTGTAATTGAAAATAATGACAAAATATAAAATTTCCAGATTGGGATTACAACAATGCTTTAAAATATTTCAAGAAATCTGAAAATATGCAGATACCTGAGCTAGTCAAAGATACCAAATATCATACAACGACAGGCCCTATGACCATTCAAAAAACAAATTGGCGTACACCATTAGCCGATGCATTTTTACAGGCTGGCGTAGAAACAGGTGGCAGAATCATAGATTATAACGGAGAAAATCAAATCGGTTATTCTCTCATACAATTTACTATGAATAATGGAACCAGGATGAGTGCCAGTCGTGCCTTCCTCCATCCAATTAAGCGTCGTAAAAACTTTCACATTATTAAAAATACAATGGTGACCAGAATCCTTATAGATCCTTGGAAGAAACAAGCTTATGGAGTGGAATTCGATAAAGGCGGAAAAAAATATATTGTAAAGGCAAAACGTGAAGTTATTTTATCAGCAGGTGCAATAAACTCGCCGCAGCTGTTAATGTTGAGTGGAATCGGGCCGAGAACTCATTTGACTGAGAAAAATATTACTACTTTGTTGGATTTGCCAGTAGGTTATAATCTTCAAGATCACTGGGCGTTGGGCGGTCTTACTTTTCTAATTAATACGACGGATTCTATACGATTTGAAGAGGTCGCTAAATTAGAACACGTGCTGGAATATTTCACTCATCACACAGGTCCTCTTTCAGCGCCAACCGGAACAGAATCAATCGCATTCTTCGACACAAGAAATCCAGGCGACCCTGATGGCTATCCAGATTTAGAACTTCTTTTTGTTGCTGGTTCTCTTGTATCTCAATCAGCTTTAAAATATGCATTTGCTATAGACGAAGACGTATATGACGCTGTATATAAGCCTATAAATGACAAACACACATGGATGGTATTTCCGATGTTATTACTTCCGAAATCTAGAGGTCGAATATCGCTCAGAAGCAACTATCCTTATGATAAACCAGTCATAGATGCAAACTATTTTACAGACGGGGGACATGACGAGCACATAATTTTATACGGTGTAAGAAAAGCAATACAGCTATCAAGGACCAGAGCATTTCAGAAGTATGGCAGTACATTACATGATATTCCAATACCGCAGTGTGCCAAATACAAGTTTGATTCTGACAGATATTGGATATGCGCTATGAAAACTATAACAAATACAATATATCATCATTGTTGTACTGCAAAAATGGGACCTCGTAGCGATCCTGAGTCTGTGGTGGATTCTCGTTTAAGGGTACATGGAATAAAAGGCCTACGAGTTGTCGACGCAAGTGTTATGCCACACGTTCCCGCAGCTCACACTAACGCTCCCACAATGATGATAGCTGAGAAAGCTGCAGATATGATCAAGGAAGACTGGGGTTTTTATAGTGCCGTATAGTTGTTAAAAGAAAACTACTAAAACAAGCAAAAGTCCTTATGTATAGTGAACCCAGCGAGTTATGTTTAATTTAGATTTAATTTTTTTTAGTTTATAAGAGTTAAAGTAACGTTAAATTTTGCATAAGTAACCTAGAAATTTGTTCTTAAATTAATTTGTAACAGATTATATAACTGATTCACAATTCCCCATAGTTGTATATCCCTTTTGCAAATGATTAGACAGTTAATATTCGGTTTTCTACTTTCCGCCTCTTAAAGACACTACTTAAGTAGCGGATCTCAACGCCGCACTTTGTCGTATTCGTTAGATAAATAGAATTAATTATAAATATAAACATTCTCAGTATCATGGCGTGTACGTCATACATTGTGTTTAAACATTAAATTCGTCCTTGTACAATTAAATTAATGCTATATCTCATCTGACCTCTATTGTTACGGGTAAAACATGTCAATGTGCTAATAGGTATCTAACACGCTTACCTGTTTTTACAACATTTAAGACAATTAGATACCTTGTTTTTTTTTCCCAAAAACAAAAAACTAAACATAGACGGTAATTTAATATCAAATGTGAAAAGCTTTTAAAGAAGATATGTATGTAAATTATAATTTTACACGTGTTTTTAATTATCGCTAAATTTTTCAATTTTTTATATTTAATTTTCATAAATATATTTTTTTATTTAAAACAAAAAATATATATATTAAATTATGAAAATGTAAATAACGTTAGAATGTTTTTAAGTGAATTTAATCTTTGTAGCATTTAAATATGTTAATAATTATCTAAGTTGATAAATATTATGAATCAATAATTTGATTTGTGTTTTATTTGACCTCTATATAAAATATTCAATATACTCTATTATTGATATTAAAACGTTTAAAGATATAAATCGTCTGTTCAAGGTTCAAAGACCATATAATACAGACTGTCAAGTACGTTAGTGTTAGTTATTAATATAATACGTTTGTTAATACAATACTTGAGGCCAGTCGTGGCGCAGGGGCACAACTGTAAGCGTGACAGGTAATGGGTTCGAATCCCACTCGAGGAAAAGAAATATTTAATATTTTCATTTCTTCGATCTGGTATAGAGGCAAAAGCGCGGCGTAGAGTTCCGCTACTCGACACGCAATGCCTACAGGATTCGGCAGAAAATGGCGAACGGAGTATCTTACACTAGGTTTCCTTTGCCTACTCTCTTGTGTGCAGCGTGAAACTGAGAAATAAAAATCCCTAGAATTTCTTTTTAGCTCCACGCTATATTCCGCATGCAGCAGGGTTGGCAGAGGGAGTCTAATGTTAATTTTATTACGTCAAAAAAATAGTAGATTATTATGTAAAAAAAAATATTTAATCTTTTATAATCACAGAGTCACGCGAACGCGTGGCTGGGCTGCTAGCTAGTCACTATAATCTCTATATATAACAAGACAGTAAAAATATTTTGTCTGTACATTTAGTATTTTTAACTTAAATGAATAGAGAGACACTTAAAAAGAATAATAGAAAGAAAATTTTTTTTTTTTTTAGTTTCTTGTCTTTCTGTATGTATAATCACGTTAATCTCCGAATCTTAAGTACTGAACCGATTTACTTAAAACTTTCACCAATTGCTTTGTTTTAACTCAGAATAACATTTTATTAAAATCGGTTCATTATCACTTTCTGTCGAATTCTGGAGGCATTGCGTGTTGAGTGGCGGAACTCAACGCCGCGCTTTGCCTCGACACCAGAGCGAAGAAATGGAAATATAAATGTAAGTAAATATTTAATCTCCTCGAGTGGGGATGAAACTCACAACCAGTCGGTTTTACAGTCACACTTTGTGCCACTGCGCCACGCCTAGCCTCAATTTATTTTTATTTGGTTCATTAAAAAAAAAGTTATCGTCATTTGAATGAACTCAAGGCATTATTTGTCTGCGAATATTATATAGCAATCGATAGATATCGATACTATACATATATTTATAATTAATATATAATCGTTCGTAATAAATCAGTATTTAAATCTGTATCAGGAATTTAAAGAAGTCTTCCGCACTTTTGGTAGAACCGTAGTTTAGTAGTTTGCCTAATAAACTACATATATAAGAAAAAAATATTAAAAGCCGCCTTAACATTAGATGTTGAGCATAATGATCGATTTGCAATAATAAACGACTTTTTCGATCGAACAATTTTTTTTCAAACAAAAAAAAAATATTTTTTTTTTTGTTTGTACGTATGTCAGTCCTACTGTTTGTCGGGGCCATTCTCCGGAACGGCTGAACTGATTTTTATGGAACTTGTATTCAAAGATAAATGTGGTTGTTAAGCAACATATAGGCTGCTTTTTATCCCGGGACTTCTGGCGGGATTTGAAATAACTAACTATTTTTCTATTAAATACACCATTTTTTTCATATTCTTTCTCTAAATATATTTAAATAATTTTAAATAAATACTCGTATAGTTCAAGCGGGAGAAGCCGCGCGGAGGCCGCTAGAACTGCAATATAAATGATTCCGTGACGCAAAAATAAAATCGTTCAAAAATAAAATCGTTGACGAAAAATAAATTCTGTTGTGTGCGGGATACAGCGTGAAGCTGATTTAGTTTAATTTAATTTTAATGTTTTTTACTTTTAATTCAATTAGGTATTTTATAATTCAGTTTACAAATTGTGTATAAACTTTAAAAAAAAATGCGTTTTGTTAATACAAAAATTTAAAGAAATAGTCCTATTTTTGCTACGTAAGGGAACAATGGTGGAAGTCAAAACAAATCAATCTTCAATAGAATCTATTAAAATGTGGACATAGCTATATTATATACATACATATTATGTATGTACATAAGGATGGGTAGATTTTCAATTTTTTTAGATAAGAATTGTGGGTGGGTCATAAAAATTGCTTTATCATACGATACGATTACAAGAAAAATATTTTAAAAAATATTCGAAATATCTTTAGCACTCTACTGAAGCTCAAATAATCGTGTAATATGGTAGGTATCTTCCACATAAATTTCAAACACTTTAAATCATATTAAAATATATTATTTTTTAGTATAAGAACACATAAAAAATAATATATTTTCATTTAAAATATATTATTTTTTATACCAAATTATATAATATTATAACCAAATTAAAATATATAATTTTTTAGGTGTTCTTACACGGTATTTGGCTTAATAATACAAACTTAAGTATACAAAACCACTTTTCTACATACTTCTAGTAATTTTATTTAGGTAGATACGAGTATATTATAAAATTGACGGTTTTGTTAGTACGCAGAATACAACCAACCAATCCTTGCGTTATCATTCATCTATATAGTTATTTTCAACACGTTATAAATAAATATTAGCTAGAATAATTGTGTTGTAATAAGTGGTTTGATAAAATGAGTGTGAGAGAATATCTCATAACTTGAAGAGATGTGGGTTGTCCTGTGCCAAGCACATGCTACAAGTATGCTACAAGTAGCATCTGCAAAATATAATTTCAAATTGCTACCCACTACAGCAAACGTGATAAAGAATATACTACATCTGATGCATGAGTGCATCTCAAAATCTGCAAGCTGAAGTGGCAATGGGCAGGCCATATTGTCAGGAGGACTAACGACTGATGGGGAAGAAAGGTCCTCGAATGGCGACCACGTCTCGGCAAAAGGAGTACAGGCCGTCCTCCAGCCAGGTGGACCGACGACTTAAAGAAGACAGCGGGAATCCGCTGGATTCAGAGGGCGCAGGACCGGGCGGAGTGGCGAGCATTAGGGGAGGCCTATGTCCAGCAGTGGACTTCGAAAGGCTGATGGATGGATGGATGGATGGATGCATGAGTTTCTGTTGAAATTTAGGAAAACAGCTTCGAAAATGTACTCCGTGACGTAGTGAAAATTCGGATTTCAGCTTCTATTCTAATCATGAGGCCAAAGCGTATTAAAGAGCATATTAAAAAGTTTTTACATGAATATTTTAAGTTGATCCGGTATCCATAAAGTAAGAGAATCTGAAAATTATACTCCAAAATTGACAAATTTAATTTAATAAATTTAGTTTATTTAATTTAGTTGTGGGTTCGACCCCCACTCGAGGAGATGAAATATTTACTTAAATTTATATTTCCATTTCTTAGCTTTGGTGTCGAGGCAAAGCGCGGCGTTGAGTTCTGCCACTCAACACGCAATGACTCCAGAATTCGGCAGAAAGTGGGAAACGGAGTGTCTTAACACTAGGTTCCCTCTGACTACCCTGCTGTGTGCGGAATACAGCGTGAAGCTGATTAAATTCAAACTATAGTGAACCACAAACAGAACCACGTAATTGTTCATTTGAAATAAAAGTATAATTTTCTGAATCTTTAATTACTTCACCGGCAGTCTTCAGAGTACTTTAGTCTATAATAATACTGTATTTCCCTTGAAATATCTAATGAAATATGTGATGATAAACGTCATCAAAAAGGAAAAAAACTAGTATGTACTCGTATTGTAAAATGTTGTTTACATTTTAAATGATTTAATGTTAAAACTACTGAAATTTGCAATTAAAAACATTGCAATATTTCAATTTTTTGTTGAGTAAAGGCAATTAAAGTCATTAATATTTTTTTATTTCCTTAAATTGAGTTTTAGAATATAAAAAACTATTTTTAATACCATGGGTTCTTTTTTAATTCACGAAAACTTTGAGCTCTAGTAGAGGGCTAAAAAAATTATTAAATAATAAATAATAAAACAACAGTTTAAAAACTTATTTACGCAACTTTTGAGACTCCCCACTTAAAATATAACACGATTTGAAAAAAAACGTCCAAAATCGACCCACCCTAAAGTACATATTGGCCTACCCCTGTTCTCTTTTTCCAATGTTCGTCAGACCGTGATTGCAACTACTATACAGGTCAAACAAAGGAAAATTAAAGAAAAATTCCGACTGACCACCTTCACTTGATTTATATGCGTCGATTTTACTACATACAAGAATACAAGCGCGCACGGTTCACTTCCGCGTTTAACCGCGTATCTTCAAAACCATAAGTTTTCCTGTCCGCGAAATACGTAAGCTAAAATAGAAACCATAATTATTTTTTCCGAGGCCAGTCGTGCCGCAGGGGCACAAAGTGTGCCTGTAAATCGACTGGTTGTGGGGGTTCGATCCCCACTCGAGGAGATGAAATATTTACTTTAATTTATATTTCCATTTCTTCGCTCTGGTGTTCTCAAAATTCGGCAGAAAGTGGAGAACGGAGTATCTTAACACTAGGTTCCCTCTGCCTACTCAGCTGTGTGCGGGATACAGCGTGAAGCTAAAAAAAACAATAATATAAAATAATTGCTGGAACACCTTGAAGTATCCGCTGGTATAGTCACGTTTTTTTGTTCGCAGTCTAAATAGATATACACTCACACGTTTTATGATAATGAAATATTAATTGACATTAATATATTTTTGAATTATTATAATCTATCCTATTAATATCAAGCTGTTGAGAAAGTTAAAAATCAATCTTAATCAAACATAATTAATTTAATTTAAAATGGATTAAAAAAACTCACAGCTTCACGCTGTGTCCCGCACACAGGAGGATAGGCAGAGGGAAGTTAGTGTTAAGGCACCCCGTTCCCCATTTTCTGCCGAATTCTGGAGGCATGGCGTGTTGAGTGGCAGAACTCAACGCCGCGCTTTGCCTCGACACCAGAGCGAAGAAATGAAAATATAAATTTTAGTTAATATTTCATCTCCTCGAGTGGGGATCGAACCCACAACCAGTCGATTTACAGTCATACTTTGTGCCCCTGCGCTTATACATATGTACAAATATATATATATATATATATATATATATATATATATATATATATATATATGACTCATATAATGTTAATCGAAAAACAAATACTGAATTCAAAGTCCTCGTAACTTTGCAAAAAAAGTTTGTCGGTAAAATTAAAATTAATTATTTTCTCCACCATTTATCTATATATCCTTACTTGAGATCTTTTTTTACGGACTTTAAAAAAAAGGAGGTTGCCAATTCGTTGGAACCTTTTTTTTGTGTATGTTCAGCGATTATTCGAAGACGCCTGAACCGATTTGGATAATTCTTTTTTTGTTCTAAAGGGTATATATAATACCTCATAGGTGGATCCATGGTGACCATGTCAAGATCTGATGATGGGATTCTAAAGGCGTTGCGTGTGGAATGTCGGAACTTAATGCCGCGGTATGCGTCAATATTAGCAAGCAAGCAGCAAGCAAGTAAGCAAGGATAGCGAAAATAGTAAACATTTCATTTTCTCATGTGATAATCGAACCCACAACCTGTCGCGTTTACAGTCGCACGTTTGTGCCCCTGAGCCACGACTGGCCTCAGATGGTTGAAATTTTTAAGATAAAAATATAATATATTCATTTGTAGCTGTTACTGATATGATCTCGTTGCAGTATTTTTTTAATTAATGTATGGGAATTTTCAGAGAAAGAAAAATGTACCAATACATATCCCGAATATCTTAAAAAAGTATGTATATATTAGTGGATCGATCATAGTTTTGTTATAGAGTTTCGATTACACCTTTTTTAGTTACATGTACATATTATCTCCTACTTTATTACTCCTACATCAATGTTAGTAAAAGTGAGTTCAATGCTATATTTACTTATAAAACTGTCAACTCCAGGAATTTCTTGTCATTTAATGATTGGGCGACAGTGGGGATTCATAAGAGTAGACAAAGGTTATATGAACTTTATAGTGAGAAAACATATAACCATAGTGAATCATTTAATCATTATGTTAGGGTATATTCTAAATTGTTTAAAAAAGTATGTGCCATGGCAAAATCTTTACACATTAAAAATAAAATTAAAAATTCTTTTGATAAAATTAAAATGACATGGGACATAATTAATTGTGAAACTGGAAAAGCTAAGAATCATAACTTTGAATGTAAATTAAAAATTGACAAAGGTTTAACCAGCTCAGATCAAGAAGTTGCAAGTGTATTTGAAAAATTCTTTGCTGATATTCCAGTTTCAACAACCGATAAACTTATATCCTCCACAACTGTCGCTGAATCATTACTTAAGGAGAGCGTACATAAATGTAATGTAGATTTCAAATTTAAATCAGTCAATTCAAGGGACATCATTAAGACATTTAAGTCCCTTGATATCAAGAAAACGTCAGATCTATGGAGTATTTCTGTCAAATTGATTAGTTATATAATAGACGCTGTTGCTCCTCACCTCGCAACTATATTTAATAATTGTATAGAGTATGGTGTGTTTCCTGACCTAATGAAATTTAGTAAAGTCATACCTATATTTAAATCGGGTAGTACATCTGATCCTAATAATTTTCGACCTGTTTCTATACTACCCTCGTTCAGTAAGATTTTTGAAAAAATTATCCTAAATCAAATATTACTGCATTTTGATTCACACAATCTCATGCACAATAAACAGTATGGTTTTACTAAAGATCGTTCAACTACAGATGCTGGTATAGGTCTTATAAAGAATATTTATGAGGCTTGGGAGGGATCGCAGGATGCTCTTGGCATGTTTTGTGATTTGTCCAAATCCTTTGATTGTGTACAGCATTCAACATTGGTCATGAAGCTACACTACTACGGCATAAGAGGACATGCACTCAATCTTCTGACTTCTTATTTAGCTGACAGAGTTCAGAGGATTGATGTGAATGGCAAGAAATCTCCTGGTTCGGTAATCGGCATGGGGGTCCCACAAGGGTCTATTCTTGGTCCTTTTCTCTTTTTAATATATATTAATGATTTACCATATCTAGTTGAAAAGGATCATGAGATAGTATTGTTTGCTGATGACACCTCATTGATTTTCAAAATAAAAAGACGACAAATCGTATATGACGATGTAAACAATGCTCTCTCGAAAGTAGTACATTGGTTCAGTGTTAATAACTTACTATTGAATAGTAAAAAAACTAAATGTATTATTTTTAGAACACCTAACACGAAAGTTGTTAAAGCCGATGTACTCTTGAATGGTGAACCCGTAGATCCTGTCGATTCTACGGTATTTCTCGGTATCACCATAGACTCCAAATTACAGTGGGGACCCCATATTGATGGATTGGCGAATAGACTTAGCTCTGCAGCTTTCGCGGTCAAAAAAATTAGATCATTAACTGACGTAGAAACGGCTCGACTTGTTTACTTCAGTTACTTCCATAGTATTATGTCCTATGGGATTTTACTTTGGGGTAATGCAGCCGGTATCCAACCGATATTTGTCCTGCAGAAGCGAGCTATTCGTGCAATCTATAACTTAGGCCCTAAAGACTCCTTAAGGCAAAAGTTTAAAGAAATTAATATATTGACAGTTGCATCGCAATATATTTTTGAAAATGTTATGTATGTTAAGAAAAACATTAATAATTTTACCAAAATTGGTGATTTTCATAATATTAACACTAGAAATAAGCATAATCTTGGTGCACCTGTAACTCGGTTGCATCGAATCCGTAATTCTTTTATGGGACAATGTGTACGCTTTTACAATAGAATCCCAGAAAACGTCAAAGAATTTTCTATATCACGATTCAAAAAAATTGTGAAAAGACGTTTGTGTGTTAAAGGTTATTACCAAATTAATGATTTTGTAAATGATAACACGCCTTGGGAATGAAATGCTCGCTCCAGTCTGTTTCAAAGGTATCATTGTCACAAATAATTAAATATGTATTTGTTTAAAATTGATTTTAAAAAATAGGTCCCGCTGAGTTTCTTGCGCCGGTTCTTCTCAGGCATTAATTTTAGTGAACTGGTGGTAAATTTGACGTTCAAAAAATGAAGCATGTAACTTCTTATTTTGAATAAAATTATTTGAATTTGAATTTGAATTATATTATTATCAATTCATATAGATAAATCAGCTTCACGCTGTATCCCGCACACAGCAGGGTAGAGGGAATGTTATAAGCCGGTACTAAACGCCGCGCTTAGCCTCGACACCATTTAAATAAATATTTCCTTACCTCGAATAAGGATCGAACTCAGAACCAGTTACGTTTACAGTAACACTTTGTGCCTCTGCGCCACGACTGGCCTATTTATTTATATATATAGTTATTTATGTAAGTTAATATATAACATATAGCATGTTCAAGTAAATTAATTATACTACGATAATATTAAATCTTTTGTACACCAACCAATATTCATACAATCTTTAATCTTTTTTGGTAAAGGTTACCTGAGAGAATTCACCTCTGGCGGTAAGGCCATCTTTACACCAAAATTGTACGCCTTTTTATTTTGTTTGCTATAATGATATAAATTTTGTATAATAAATAGATCGTTGTGGGTTCGAGTCCGACTCGAGGGAATGATATTTAATATTTTCATTTTCTCGCTCTGGTAACCAGGCAATGCGCGACGTTGAGTTCCGCAAACGCAATACCTTAAGTTTTCGGTGGAAAGTGGGGAACGAAAGTATGTTATTGGGGAATGGAGTGCCTTCAAACTAGCTTTCCACGTTCCCACTGCCTATGTGCGGGATATAGCGTGAAGCTAAATATAAAAAAATACATGATCTTAATAGAATGTGTAAATTACATAAAAATATCAATGAATAAATGAACATAATATAATTACAATTAATTGTTACAACAATATTATAAGAATGTTATGTTAACTTATTTTTTTATGTTTTCTATTAAAATGATCATAATAATTATCATAATTGCTATTATGTTACTTCGAAACACACAGCGTTGATTGAAGAAGCAGTCTCTTAATTTCGCCTATTTGCATATATAAATGGTTGACTTACCAAATAATCCTCGAAATACTTTCCTCTTTCACTTCTGCAGTGACGTTCGTCATCTATTCTCTGTGGCGACGTGCTGTCATCTGTCACTCATAGCGTCTTATAATTTTGCCGCGATCGGATGAAAAATTTATAAATAACAAAATTTTTCTCGAAAATCATTAATCATTTAGATTAATTTTGTGTTAAATATTTTTATATAAAGGAATTTAGTTTATATTTATGTTGTGTCTCGCAAAATGAGTGTATATATTTCAGAAGTACAGGAAAAGGAAAGTTGCTGTTTTCAGAATTCAAAATGGCCAACGATCCCTTGAAGTTTTTAGCTATTTTTCCTAGCTTACTAAAAATGAGAAGAAAAAATTGTAAGCCCCCTTTACTATATAAGAGTTCAAAAGTAAAGTACAAACTTCTGATACTTAGAAAATTAAAATAGTAGTCTAATTGAGACTGGTAAGTTATATTTCAGCATATAAGCTATTACATAGCTACTGAATTTTATTAGAGATTTTCTATATGATATTTTGACAAAATATTATACATTAAAAATGTCAACACTCAAGGTTATTTCGAAAATGTCTTTTAAAACATTCTATTTAACATGGGCAAGGTTAAGCCTTACACTTATTAAGTGACTTTACTGTACATGATATACAGACATAGATCTAAAATGTTTATGATAACTATAAAAAAGTAATAGTAAAGCTTATTATTCTATATATAATTACTTGCATTACAGATTGTAATAATAACATGTACCTATGTAAATACAGATGGTAATAATAACATGTACCTATGTAAATAATAGTTTGAAGCATAGCTGCAATTACATTGTTTTAAAATTGTAACTTTTATTGAAAAGAGCTATGTTTTTTTTTTTTTAGTTCTTAGGCAACAGAACTGCTCCTTGGGCCGGTGGTGGCTCTATATTCATTTGACAATAACTGTCTATTTAATACTGAAATGCAGTATAATTTGAATTTGAACTTTATTTGTAACAACACACAACAACATTTTGTGTTAATTTTATTTCTTATAGGAATTTATTATGATAATCCTGTATTATCTATAACAGAGCTACAGCTTAGTGACATAAAAGAATGTAACTTGTCGCTGAAAATGTGTATGAACAAGAATGGTAGTATTGTGATAAACAGACAAGAGGTTGACTACTGTCAATAGGTGACTACAGACTACAGGAACTGGGAGTCTGTAATGGTTGTGCAAATTTACTCCAGCTTTTAAAGTTAGTAGTTAACAAGGAGTTGTGTAACTTTAATAAAATGAAACTAAATATCATCTACTGAGAGAGATATCTAACATTGAACAAAATTGTTTGCTTGGGCTAAACAATTTGGTAAACTGGCTGACTGTGACTATTCCACATTACTTGGATCCAGGTCTTCGGAAGAATTAAATCATTTAATGATAGAATATAAAGTGTGTAATTTTGTATATTTAGTGTAATATGTGAAATTAACAGAGTTTTAATCAAAGTTTAAAATAAATAAATTGACAGTAATACATTGGATCTCATAATATCTTCTTACTTAAAGAGTTTGTAACCTAAATTAATAAATAAAAGTTTAGAAATGTAGTGTATGTGTTTTTTGCATACATTAAAAAAAAAAAAAAAATGTATAATATAGATAAAAGGAAATAGATCATATAAGAAATTAATTTAAATACAAAAATAATAATAAATAAAGAAGATGATAGAACAGAAAAGGAAACTCAATTGGATAGGAATGAATAGAATAAAGAAATAAATATATTTATAAAATGTATTATTATTGCAATTGAAAGAATAACAAGTTTATTTAGTAAAAGTCATACAGAGTTACAAATTATATCATCTTGGTTGAAAAAAGGTAGACATAACCTCTATTATTTCTATGTTTATTGTTATACTACACCCAGAGAATTGTTTTTTGAGGATCATTAAAAACCAGGAGATGCATTAGCATATATTCAACTTCTTTGACTTGCTGGGAGCCTCCCAGACATTTACGATGGTTACCAATTGTAGATTGTGGTAGTAAAGCACAGGCATATCACCTGGCATTTATATGTTGTTGTGTATCCCAACAGATTTATGATGGCAATTGATCAGGACATATTTGACATTAACAATTCATATTTCAGAAATAGTAAACTAATGCTACATTTTGGCTGCTGAGTTACTCATTAAACATTGAAATATCTTTGATACAGCTACAGATCCACGATTGCTTTCAGTAAACACAATTCATATAAAATACATGAGATTATGTATTATTGGTTGTCTAAATGAAGCACTCAAATTAAATTGTGTGTGAAATTATGTTGTGTACCGTCTA
Organism: Heliconius himera; assembly: GCA_021202915.1. Lineage (NCBI taxonomy): Eukaryota > Metazoa > Arthropoda > Insecta > Lepidoptera > Nymphalidae > Heliconius > Heliconius himera. The sequence continues at coordinate 96,836 of JAJHJA010001347.1, forward strand.
AAGAAAAGAGTGTGAGTGTGAGGGTTGTTATGGAGCACAATTACTTCTGCCATTGCCTTTGATTCTTTAGGCAGATGTTGAAAAAGTGGATCTTTATTCATATTAACCAATTAACCAATACTTATATTAGTCAATAACTGACTTAGTGGAAAGTCAAATTGTCTCAAGTAGACCACAGCACATGTGGGTTGAGTAGTTTACCTGACACAGTTGCTAATACTATATAATACTTAGTAGGAAGTCAAATCATAAGAAGGGTATCCATAGTCTCTATACAACACCTGTAATTCTATTTCTCAACAAAACCGCAGTGTATGGAGGTTGAGTAGTCCACCTGAATGTGCTTTATCTCAGGAAAGCAGGTTCTGAATGAATCAGATGTGATATATAGCATGCAGATTAATGGAAATGTTCAATATTTATATAACACTAAGCACAAGGAAAATAAGCTTTCAGAGTGTGAATATAGTACTATATCAATGTGTGAAAGTAATTTTATTTTATGGTATTTTTGAAAAGTAAGGAACAGACCCAGGTATTAACTATTAAACTTGATGATATATCTGGAAGTTGGCAGATCGTCTGATCATCACTCTGACGGTGGTATATCTATCGAGAGATATAAAGCTGACCACCATTTGCATGCCGGAATGGCATCCGTTGCTCCAGGCTCCGGCGGCCTTATTTAATATGGAGCGTCCTAGACGTGGATTTTTCTCTGTCCAAATGGTCGGCCGTTGTGCGACTAAACGTCACTAAGGACTTACAGCTTATATTTCCAAAAATGGGTGAGACGCAAGAGACTGGGATACACTACTCAGGGAAGTCATGTCTAAAGAACATCTGTTGCTCCAGGCTCCGGAGGCCTTATAAAATATGGAGATCTAAGATGTGGTGGACCATTCTCTGTCCAGATAGTGGGCTGATCCAAATGGCCGTTGCACGACTAAACGTCACAAGGGACTCATAATAACATCTACTGTTCTAGATCTAGGAGGATATTATATTTAGACACATAATTATTTATTCTCAATTACTTTAATAACAAAAAGTTCATGACAAGAGCATTATATCAACTTACTCTACTTTAATATTACTTTTATTATAAAAGTGACACAAGTTGTGGGTACCTTAATAATTCATAGCTAATTATCAAAACCATATATAACAGAGGACAAACTTTATACTATAGATACTTAGTCACTGAGCACTAGGGCACTATATAAGAGACTTACATATTGAGAACCTAGCTGAAGACTAGTGCATTCAAATAGAAGAACCATGAAACAAGTCCGCTAAAGATTAGGAAAATCAGAAAGATACAATATAATAAAAACTGAAGGTGAGATGATCAAGATACACTTTTGATTGTAATGGTAATATTTAAACAGAAATTGAAATAATAAATAAATATTAGGAATTGAAAGAAATACCATATTTTATTGTTATTAAAACAGAAATTGGAAAAGATACCAGACTTGATATAGACAAGTAAAACTGAATGTATATGTATTATAACCTGATGGCTAGGTGCTAATGTGACAGACTGAAAGTACACACAGACAGTGGTCACTATACATTATAATTATAACTTTCTGGAAGCAAAGCACAAGGAAATTGTGGCACACCATATATCTAATATATCAGTCAGTATTCATTTTATTTTTAGGTTCAAATGTTTGAAGGTCCAATCAGTTTTGATTTTTATGTAGGCATTTTTATATCAATAATGAATTTTATTAAACCAGCCACTTAAATGGTCTTAATTTTGAAGGAGACATATTTCTCTTGTCAGCAAGAAAGCAGCAGCAGCATTTGATAATAATAATGATTAAATATATTAATTTATTAAATGATGGTCTAAATATTCAAAGAGACAACAACTTTGACAACAAAAGGAAATTTTAAAAAGATATAATAATGATATATTTCAGGTATACTGGAAGAATTAAAGGTTTCAGATAAGTAAACAGTAATAAACTCATTGAAAGAATAAAAAATTTCAGATAAGTTAATAATTTCAAAAGAGGTTTTTTGTGAAGTAAGTTTATTAATATATAATGAAATGATTATGTGTAATAATCTATTATTAAGTTGATACAATATGATTTATTATATAAACATCCTAAATTATTTGAGAAGATATTTCGATATTACTATACGATACTTTGTTCTAACTTAGAGAAGAGCTTATACCATTAAATAAAGGTTTTATGATGAAATAATTAAAGAAAGATCACCAGTAAAACTTTGTTAAACAGTATTAGTAAGAAATGTCTTAATAAGGGTATTCAGTTATTTGAAAAACTTTAATGTTTTATAGGTAAATTAAAAATTCACTTTTAATATAGGTATATAAAGTTAATTTTCTTTAAGATCACATAGCGTCTGCATCCTTTGTCTGCATACATTCTCTTTCACCAGCAGTAAACAAACAGGTCTTCAATCAACGCTGTGTGTTTCGAAGTAACATAATATAGCTGTTTTGCATTACAACAAAACAGTTATTATGTGTATGAAGAAACACACAGCGTTGCAGCAAGGTTCTTGCTGGTGAGTTATGAAGACTTCTATGAGTGACAGATGACAGCACGTCGCCACAGAGAATAGATGACGTACGTCACTGCAGAAGTGAAAGAGGAAAGTATTTCGAGGATTATTTGGTAAGTCAACCATTTATATATGCAAATAGGCGAAATTAAGAGACTGCTTCTTCAATCAACGCTGTGTGTTTCTTCATACACATAATAACTGTTTTGTTGTAATGCAAAACAGCTATATTATGTATGTTCATAATTCTAATTATTTTATAAATACATTCAAGAATATGCATCTAATTGTGACATGATAAGATGCATGCAATAATATAAAGAAAATAAATAGTTTTATGATTACTCATAATTTTATTTAATTTTGATCCATAGGTTTCAATTGCAATGACTCGAAAATGGTGGAAAGTGGGGTGCAGTTCAAAAAATGAAGCATGTAACTTCTTATTTTAAATACAATTATTTCACTTTGACTTTATAGTTTTTAAATACACTTAAATAAATATTCGTTTAGTTCAAGCCGGCGAAGCCGTGCGAAAATGTGCTAAAATTATAATAAACTAAGTTGTATCTATTTTTACGAAAACGGTACGGACAGGGGGTGACGAGGCACAGTCATAGTTTAAATAATGTTACAAATCGGAAGTGGGTAACGTTTTTAAAAAACACAAAAACACATATCGTCTATATGATTCTAAACTATTTGGAAAGGGATACTATGTAATTGCAATAAGCGATATGTATCACCTATACTTATATATATAAATATACTTCACACTAGTTTCCTTCGAATAGGGGCGTCACACAAGCGAGTGCCCCCGATTGACACAATTCCACTGCTTTTATAGTTATTTTCCACCTAAATCTACCCTCTTTTACACGAGTACGCTAACAATAGTAAATTTGTGCAGAATGCTAATATTTTTTAAAAATAATTCATTACAAAAAAATTAATAGATAAATTACAAAAGTAAAGTATATATAATCATAACTAATACAAATCATAAATCATACGAGTACACACTTGATAATATAAGGTCGGGGCAAAAGTATTTTCGTATTGGTCATAGAAAGGAAAATATTTTTTTTTTTTGATATTTTTTATTTATTTATAATATGTATGTGCCGTTTTGATCGATGACTTGTTGCCGTCTTATAGATACTGCCATAATCCCATTCCTGTAGAAATTTTGAGATTTTTGATTAAAAAATCTGACAGGTAGTGTTCACAGTGTAAGAAACAGGTGGAAAACTGATGGAGGAAGGTCAGGGCTATGCGGAGGATGTATCAACACATCCCAGCCAAGCTCTCTCTATTTTTGCTGCGTGGCTACAGATGAGTGCTGTCTGGCGTTGTCTTGGTAGAACACCACGCCTTTCCTAGTCACTAGCTCCGGCCGGTTTTTCTCAATAGCTTTTTTAACCTCATCAGTTGCTGATAGTAGAGATCGGAATCGATAGTTTTATCCGACGTCATAGTGGACGATTCCTTTCCAATCCCACCATATACACAGCATCACTTTGTTCCGAGTCAGGCCGGGCTTTGCCATGGTCTGTGAGGCTTGTCCATGTTTCGATCATGATTTTTCGCACATTCTTATCGCAAGTCACCCATTTTTCATCATCCGTAATCAACTGCTTAAGAAATGGTACGGAATTGTCACGTTTCAACAAATATTGGCAAATGGAAACACGTTGCATTAGGTTTCTATCAGTGACATCATGTGGTACCCAAATATCAAGTTTTTTCTTGTACCCAGACTTTCGTAAATGACGTAAAACTGTTTTATGATCAACATCCAGTTCTTTAGCAATGTCGTAGCTACTGTTATGTCGATCTTGCCCAACTTTGTCGAAGATGGCACTGATTTTAACTGTGACAGGGCGTCCAGAGCGAACCTCATCTTTCACACTAAAATTTCCAGACTTAAATTTTTTTGTCCCGCAACCACTTATTGATACCGCATTAGCTCCGTAAACCACACAAATTTTTCTTTATTTATTGCATCTTCAGAATGTCAAAGCCAAAGAGGTTTAATTACTAATGATACATTCAAAATACGAAAATACTTTTGCCCCGACCTATTATACGACCTCGTATACACTTTTGAGGCCAGTCGTGAAGCAGTGGCACAAAGTGTGACTTTAAAAGCGACTGGTTGTGGGTTCGATCCGCACTCGAGGAGATGAAATATTTAATTAAATTTATATTTCCATGTCTTCGCTCTGGTGTCGAGGCAAAGCGCGGCGTTGAGTTCTGCCACTCAACACGCAATGCCTCCAGAATTCGGCAGAAAGTGGGGAACGGAGTGTCTTAACACTAGGTCTGCCTACCCTGCTGTGTGCGGGATACAGCGTGTATACAACTTATAACATTTTGTAATAATAAAGTGACATAAACGTTACTATGGAAACGCGTATAATATGCGTCAACGGGTCCATTATTAATAATAATCCCTACTCACATTTAAAATAAAATTGACTTTTTTATACAAATAAATTTAAATACACAAAAAAAATGTACTTAATTGACAAAGTTTGGACATGTCTCATGGCAATTAAATCAAAATATTCATTTAAATTCCACACGAGAAATGATTGTTGAAATGGATGTTTAAAATATTTTTATTTTATTCAGTCTACTTAAGCAACTTACTCTGTGCAGTGAAGCCACAGAGTTATGTGCTTAAGCAGATGTAAGAATGTTTAGCAAGAAATCTTGAAAAAAAGGAAAAAAGGTAAGGTTGTATTAAGAAAATGAATATTACGAAATCACAAATGAAAATTTTAATAACTAACTACTAAAATTGATTAATTGCATATATCAGTACTTAATTAAAATAATATTTTAAAAAAATCCTTATAGAAAATCCATAAGACAGCAATTTAGTTCATTAAAGCTTTGAATTTCATAAACTCGATACAACAGTTTCGGAAATCGGAAGAATTCTATAAGGATCTAGTAAATTAACATAACTAGAAACATTATATTTCATGTTATTATAAACTTGTTATGTGATAGTTTTACTTAAATAGATATTTCACTAACGTTACCTAAGTTAAAATTAAATCAAATCAGCTTCACGATGTATTCCGCATACAGCAGGGTAGGCAGACGGAATCTAGTGTTAAGACACTCCACTTTGAAAAAGAAGAATAGAGCGAAGAAACGAAAATATTAAGAAATAATAATTTATTCCCTCGAGTGGTGGTGGTGGTGGTGATATGGTACCCTCAACCGTCGTGTTCACAGTCGCACGCTTATACCCCTGCGCCACGATGATCACTTCTGTACTGTTTCTGTCCTGTATATTGTGTTAAGTTCGATGTTTTATTTAATCTATTCGTTACTTACTAAAATCACAAGGCAAAATCGTAATAACAAAAAGTTAATCAAAAATTTATACAAGTACAGAGAGGATGTCTGTCTTAATTTTGATGAATATGATTGATATATTGAATGTTTTTTATTTCACATTATTAAGTACTTCTCCAGCGGCACCTTTATACAGCCGGGAACTTACAGATTGAAAGTAAGTTTATTGATATTATTGATGATATTTTAAATTTATAAAAATAAAAAAAAATAATCTTGATGTCATTTTAGTGACGTCACACCCAAGTATTTCTTTCATATTCCAATTTGATCGTCTGGGTGTTTCATATAATCCATTAACACAGCAACCTTAGTAACAGTTAAGCAACTTTATACAAAAATAATAAACATATAATGAGTAAATTACACAAAATATGACGAAATATTCATTAAATAAAAACCTTTAAAGTGCGACTCGCATTTGCCCACTGAAGGTTCCGTACTAATTTCAAAACTGTAGGTCAACGGGAAGTAAAATTTATTGACAAACTTACTACTTTGCGGGTACATGCACCCGTTTTCACTGACTGTGAAATGACGTACAGACATCGTAAGTTTATAATTATTTTTTTCTATGAGATACTTATAAAATTTCCATTTTCGGATATTTTCCTTTATTTGTATTGTCTCGAGATAACTGGACCTTACAGACGGACAACAAAGTGATAATAAAATTGTTCAGTTTTTTCTTTGAAGTACGAAACCCTAAAAAATATTTCAATATAAAGGATATCCTTCCGCTTTATATTTAGCAAATATACACGTGCGTATCTGATAATATACTGATAATATACTTAATCTATTAAAGCCACCACAATCTATAATTTTTATCAACTTTAGTGGCTTTAATAAATAGGATAGAAGGGTTTTGATAAATGAAGAATGATAACTATTATGATTACTCCATACGAAATTTTGTAAGGTGAGGTTGATCTTTTCCAGCTATCGGGTTGTTCTCGTCTGTCCACTTAAAATCACCGTCACGCTTTATCCCGTATACAACAAGGTATGCAGAGGGAACCTACAATACCAGGTATAGGTACTTAACCTATATTTTTTCTTAGATTGGAATTCAAGGTGAGCATCTTATATAGATATATATATTTATAAAATTCTTGTCAGATTACTTGTAAATCATAAAACTAATTATAAAATTAAATAAAAAGCATGTGGGCATGAAGGGAGTACAAGCCGTGGAATCCATCAAAAGGGATGTCTCCAATTCCCCACTTCACCAAAAATGACTACATGTTCTATGATTTTTTCATAATTTTTACTAATGCTGGATATCACGTATCTTTAATACCGGCTAAAACTGCTAGATCTCGGCTACTTCGATAGCCACTTCAACATCCATGCCCAGGTCCGCTTCCGCTTTTACAATTTTATCCTGATAGCAAAGATTCACACAATTAATAGCTAGGGATAGTAAATTTTGTCTAGGCTAAAATATTCTAATACCATATCTGTATGTTATATGGCCCTCGGGACCATAATGTGAACAATATGAGGGGGCTAAATTACCAATACCATGGAACCTATTAATAAGGCTTATTGCACATAAAACATTGAATATTATGCATATTTACCTTAAAAATCCTGTAGAACATTAAACATAATGTCGAATTTTCTGCAGTTAGGAGTTGATATACATGGAACTGCCCTGCCTTCTCTCAGATATTATATATTAATATTCTGTTTAAATAAAAGTTTCACTGGATCGCGTGATTTTTAGTAACATATATCAAAGGGGGGCCACGATACCTGCGGGGGCCACAATATCACCTTCTTTTATATTTATTTTGAAAAAATATAAATAACGTTTGTGAAATGTTAAATGTAAAGATTTAAAACATTATTTTTTCGAAAAAAAACCTCTAGTGTTCCAAATTAAAGCTGCTGGTCACTTTATCCAGTTCTAATTCTAGTTTCAGTTTAATCCAGTGTTTCAACCGGGAATTCATTTATAATATTTGCAGTAATCTTGTCAGCTTCACGCATTTTATCCCGCACGCAGCAGGCTAGGCAGAGGGAACCTAGTGTTAAGAGACTTCGTTTATTTTCTATATATTTTTTTTAATTTAATTTTAGCAATCTTGTTCTCGACGACTCGATGTCTGTCCGTCGATTACATTAACATATTACAGAAAGCAAATACCTAACGGTTTTGTCCCGAAAACCTGTCAGTATCCTATATCCGTCAAGGACAAGGCAAACCGAATTAGCATTATTATTTGAATATATTCTCATTTATATGCAAGATATTTTTTTAGGCCAGTCGTGGCGCAGGGAAGCAAGCGTGTGACTGTAAACTATGAAATATATAATATTTTCATTTCTTTGCTCTAGTGTAAAAGAAAGCGCGGCGTCGAGTTCCGCCGCTCAACACGTAATTTCTCCGAAATTCGGCGGAGATTTAATACTAGGTTTCCTCTGCATACCCTGCTATATGCGGAATATGGCATGAGGCTAAGAAAAAAGAAAA
>JAJHJA010001348.1:0-38663 GCA_021202915.1 Heliconius himera
TATCATTACCAAGCGCGAAAATTTAGAGAAAATTAAAATAGAGAAAAAAATATTATTAATAGATTACATCGATTAGAAACTTGTGCGATAGATAAAGCTTAGGCCACTTAAAATAATGTGAATTGATAATTTTATAAAAAAAATATTAACGAAACAGGAATTGAGACAGGTCGACCTCAGATCAATATTTACTTAATATTGAGGTACCAAAAAAATCTATTAAAATTTTATTAGAGTGAGGTACTAAAAAAAAATCTAATTTTATTAAAGCCTTTTAAGGATTCTATATTTAATACTATTTAAATTAATTAATGCAAATGATAAAAGCACGCCTATTAGAATTAATTTGCTAATATAATTTTTATTTACCACTTCTAGATGATTGTATAAAATTTATTTAACAGGTTTGGTTTTTCTTTTAATGCGTTTTTTTTTAAATGGTTGTGGTTTTTACACCTAATAGATACTTAATTGATTTTATATATGAATAGTTAAGTTGCTTTTTTTGCTAAGTTAGTTAAGTTGCTGATCTTGGTTCTCAGTAGTAGTTTCCATCTCCACAGATATAACAAAAAGAATAAAAAAAAATCGAAAACCAAGTAATATGTAACGCTGTATCCCGCACATACTAAGCTGTGCAAAGGGAACCTGGAAACATGCTTTTAAGACACTCTGTTCCCATTAAAACACTTCCGTTCCCTACTTTCCGCTGAAGTCTGGAGGCATTGCGTATTGAGCGTGAGCGTAAGTTAAGTTAAAAGTTAATGTACAGGTAGTAAGTACTAATCAGGAAAAAATCTAAAAACTATATTTGTGGTTAAATGTTAAAAAATAATAGCCTTTAAAGGGAGGTATCAGATGAAAGGGCTCTGGCTAAAAGCTAAGCCTCCAATTTTTCTACGGAACCCTCGGTGCGCGAGCCCGATTCTCGCTTGTCCGGCTTTTTACTTTTTGATAGTATTAAGATTTTTTCCTGTATGTATATTTTACATACATCAAGCTAGAAGGTGTTAGCAAATGTGATAAATTTCATACTTGTAGACTAATTGGTTTACGATTTATGAAGGACTCAAAATTAGCTTGAAATGGTTCGCGTAAAATACACATAGCGCGTTTCCAAATTTTTAACTTGGCTGTACACTCCAGCGCGATCATTTTAAGCTAATACCCGTGCTAAGTTATACGTCGTTTTACTCTTGTATATGTAAATATTAATTCAATTATGATGTTAATTTATTTTATTCGCCATATATTGACACTTGTCTCATAGTAAATGCGGTTATTAGCAATAAAACCACTCTTGATGCTGTTTTAAACGTCTGTCTTTCAATTTTATATACAAAAAAAATCTTGACAATGGATTTACAGCGTAGATTTTTTTATTTATGCATTAAAAATTTAATCAAACATATAAAAAAATATAAAGGTACGTTTTAAGATATATATGATGTAAGATGGACATAAGTGACATGTAGGGGTTAGCTAGGAGAGTTGTAACACTTTTTATTCTAAGGGCCATACATATATAAATAAACATTCCACAGTTACGACCCATGTGTGTGTAGACGGTGGAGGTAACAGGTTCATTAGAATTATTTGCTGGATGGCGAAAAAGGAGAGTTCAGGTCGTAGATTTCGACACTACAGTTCCACTATTAGGTTGTTTGTATATACCGACGGCGGCGGTAAGGGCCGTCAAGCGGACTGGAATGCCACTTTTTACATACACTTATGTATGTAAAAATAAAGAAAAAGTTAATATCGGCATAGAGTTCAGCCACTTAACATTCAATGTCACGAAAATTGGGCGGTGGGTGGAGAATGAAGTGACTTTAGTAAATACTAGGTTCCCTCTGCCTTACCACAAGGTAGACTAAAAAACAGGAATAAAAAAAGGACCTGTTCTCTTTTATTAATTTTTATAATTTCTTTAAAGTCTGATCACAAATTTTTAGTAGCGAAATTACATAGCATATCGTCCCAAAAAAACGCAAGTATTCTTATTTATTCATAGATAAGGATTCTTGTCCGATAACGGGAGCAAATTACTTTTTGCACAACAAATAAGGTGACACGTTTAATGTATTGTACCGACAATATCTACGCAACACCGGAATATTTATATTTCTTTACTTATCTTTTTATTTTCAGCTACACGCTGTATCCCGGACATAACGGGATAGGCAAAGGAAACCTGGCGACCTAAGGTTAAGACCTTCGTTCCCATCAAGAGACTTCTGTTTGCCAATTTTCACCGTATCTAGAGGCATTGTAGATTAAGTGGAGTAACTCAACGCCGCGTTTTGCCTTGATATCAGAGCAACGAAATTTAAATATTAAATAAAATAAAGATCCAGAACTGGCCGGAAAATGGGTAATGGAGTGACTTAACACTAGGTTACCTCTGCCTACCCTGCTATGTGTGTGATACAGCGTAAAGCAAAAAAATGTCTATACTAATATTATAAAGCTGAAACGTTTGTTTGGTTGAATGCGCTAATGGCAAGGAATTGATAAATACTTTTTGTGCTTGATAGTCCATTTATCAAAGAAGGCTATATATATGCTGTATTACATCAAATTAATCGTGTTTATTTAAAGTAGTTATTTTTATTTAACCAGGCCTAGAAACTACAGATGAATCTTTGGATTTTACTATTTGTTCAAGATTATTTAATAAGAAACCGTCGTGGCGCAGGTGAACAAGGATGTGTACTGTAACCCGACTGTTGTGGGTTCGATCTCCACTCAAGGAAATAAATTATTATTTATTAATATTCTCATTTCTTCGCTGTGACACCAAGACTCAACATGCAATGTTTAGAAAAATTCTGCGAAAAGTGAGGAACGGAGTGTCTTAACACTAGGTTTCCTCTGCCTATTGTGCTGTGCTATGTGCGGGATAAAGCGTGAATCTGATTTATATTTATCATTTAATATAAACTTTTAAAAGTAGTTGACAGTGTTGACATCTATTGCCATAAATTTTGGACGTAATGTTTAAGCTTTGGCGTTTAAACGGACTTTATTCATTTATTCAAAGACAATATCGATATATAAAAAATCTAATAAAATATACTGTGTTATGCAAAAATAAACACAGTATATATTCATATAGTTTTTATCTTTAAAAATCTTGTTTTTGTCGCAAAAGAATCCATTAGGTTTTTTTGAATGATGATTACAATCTTAAATCTATATCTAAAAATATCTAAATGGTTATATAATATACAAATATTTCTTATATTTTTTTTTGTAGTAAAATAAAAAAAAACCTGCCTGTGTTGTTTGAAATAGCGTAAATTTTTCAAAAATGGAAATAGATAAGATATTACGATTTATCTCGCTTTTTCTCGCACAGCGCTACTTTTGGCGAAAATTGAGATATTACGTGTTGAGTGGCGAAAAATTTTCTTAGCTCTTTCTCTTTATCTTGTCCGAGCAGAGAAATAAAAATAATTAGTTCCCCCGCGTGAGGATCGAACCTGCAACCAAAGTCACCTCTATAATCAGACACAACCCCACTACATTACGACGATAAAAATAATATATTAAATTAATAGTACATTTTTTACTACAACATAGCCTCAGACGGCAGAAACATCGCATATAGGTCACCACCTAACAAATTACCCACATACGAACAGAACAATGTATTTTTTTATTATTATGAGTAAAATTGACTCGGTAATTACTTAACGGACACACGTTCAAAGACAATGGAGGTGACGTTTATGAAAATTACTATGTATTATATTGGAGGGACCCTTAGCGTCGTTACGACAAAGTAAGCTATTGTCTAGTTTTCATGTAAATAGAGATAAAGTGCTTGTCAGTCATTTTCTGTTGTTCAAATTAGATTTTTTTTATCATATATCATATAGAATCGCTGTATAGCAGGGTAGGCAGAGGGAACCTAGTGTTAAAACACTCCGTTCCCTACTTTTCGCTAAATTTTTTTGGTGCGTTGCGTGTTGAGTGGCGGTACTCGACGCCGGGCTTTTGCTTTAGTGCTAGAGCGAAGAAATGCAAATATTAATAGATAATAATCCATTCCCCCGAATGGGGATCGAACTCACAACCGTTTTTACAGTCACACGCTTGTACCCCACGCGCCACGACATCCTCATCATCTATATACATATCATTTGTAATTAAAGAGTTTCGGTAAAAACCGGAACCGATAACACCGGATGCACCACTCCCTTACAGTCCAGAAATTAGCCAGAAACCTCCAATTCGTATATACAAGATAGAAATCGCATACAATCTCTAATTAAACATAAATTTTATGTTTATGACAGTTAATTGAGTTTTTAAAAACAATTACAAAGATAATATCTCAAAAGATAAGGAAAGAATTCTTTTATGGAAAATCGGACTATATTATTAATAATAAAAATATTTATTTATATTGAGGCCAGTCGTGGAGCAGTGGCATAAAAGTGTGACTGTTAAACCGACTGGTTGTGGGTTCGATCCCCACTCGAGGAGACGAAATATTTACTTAAAGTTATATTTCCATTTCTTCGCTCTGGTGTCGAGGTTAAGCGCGGCGTTGAGTTCTGCCACTCAACACGCAATGCCTGCAGAATTCGGCAGAAAGTGGAGAACGGAGTGTCTTAACACTAGGTTCCCTCTGCCTACCCTACTGCGTGCGGGATACAGCGTGAAGCTGATTTATTATTAATAATAAAAATATTTATTTCGAATTTCGATGAATATGTTCTTCGATGTACTGAGTATGTTATTAAAGATTTATGAACGGTACGTGTTTTTTTTTGTGTGGAATTGTTCCTTTAATGACCAGTGCCAAATTATACGGTCTTATTATTGTATACGAATGATAAAATGTATGAATATTTTATTGTGAAAGTTGCTCTATATTTAAAAAATACTTGCGGTATCGAGTGAAAAAAGTGAATTGACCGCTGAGGCACAAGTGTGTGACTGTAACGCGACGGTTCTGGATTCGATTCCCACTTGGAGGAATGAATTATTATTTATTAATATTTGCATTTCAAGGCGTGGCGTTGAAAGCTGCTATTTAACTCGCATGCCTCGAAAATTCGGCGTAAATAGGGGAACGGAATGTCTTATCACTAGTTTCCCTCTGCCTACACTGCTTGCCGCGGGATACAGCGTGAAACTGATTAAATTAGATTAAAATATATTAAAATGTTGACAGATTTTTATTTTTCACTTATCTGCATTATTAGAGTCGTCTCAGTCGAGGACTCAAAATCTCACGGTTTTTAATTATTTTGGAAAACTCAAAACTCCGTGAAAGCGTTTACTTAATTTATTTTGTGTATTTTATTTTAATTAGATCAAAACAAGATTTTCTGTGGGAAGTTGTTGTGTAAATAAAACAATGAGATGTATTGTTGTAAACAAACGTTAAGGGACAACGGTTTATTCTGAATTTCGCAAAAAAAAATCCTATACAGTAATTACTGCTGCATTTAGAGTTTAATGATTAAAGAATCTTTATATTTCACAAGATTTACATTTTTAGGATTCTGTACCTCAAAAGATAAAACAAGAACCTCTATTATGAAATTTAGCATAAAGTAAGATTTTACAAAACAAATATAGGAAAAAAATCAAAAAGTGATTTTTTTTATATATTATATGTCATCGAAAACAATAATTACAAATTTATATTTGTTGTTTATTTCAAATAAAATTTGTCAACTTATATAAGTTATACCTACTTCCCTTAGACCCACAAACCTGGAAGCCTCGGTGGAAGAGTCCGACTCACACTTAACCGGTTTTTTTTATTCTAAAACATTAATTTAAGCTTAAAACTATCATAAAAATCAAACCTACTGCCAGCAAAGCAATCGCCAAACTCTCAATATACATAGTAGGTACTTTAAACTAATACATTTTTTTAAATACAACACTATTTAACAGGCTCCTATAATACTTAAAAGTAGTACTTTTATGTACCATTATTTTACTTAAATCTCTTTATCTGCCGTACTGAAAACGCGACGGTCATAGGTTCGATTCTCATTAGGGGAATTAATTATTTTTATGTTTTCGCGAGACAAAGCGCAGCATTGATTTCGGCTACTCTACAAGCAATAAAAGAAAAAAAGATGCAGAAAGAATCTAAAATAATTATGAATGAATGGGGCCGGTCGTGGCGCAGGGTTACAAAGTGTGACTGTAAAATCGACTGATTGTGGGTTCGATCCCCATTCGAAGAAATGAAATATTTATTTAAATTTATATTTTCATTCTTTCGCTCTGGTGTCGAGGCAAAAAGCGGCGTTGATTTCCGCCACTCAACACGCAATGCCTCCGGAACTTGGCGAAAAGTGGGGAACGGAGTGTCTTAACACTAGGTTCCCTCTGTCTACCCTGCTGTGTACGGGATACAGCGTGAAGCTGATTTTAAAATATTTATATTTTTTAACAAAAAGGCGACTTCTTTAATTTCAACCAGATCGCATAATCAGAACCTAGCCAAACTACCCTGGGAATGTATCTTTTCCAATAAAAAAAAATCATCGAAATCAGTTGGCAGGATATTGAGTTATTCCTTCATTTGTCGCGCACGTACTTAATGCAGATTTAAGCCTTATGTTATTTTCTAATGGATACCATTGTCAGAAATAGATAAAATAAAATGGGACCACACGTGAAGCACTAGCTTTCAAATAAAAAAAGAATCATCAAAATCAATTCACCCAGTCAAATGTTCTAAGGTAACAAAAACACCAGACAAGCGCGAGTCGGGCTCGCCTACCAAGGGTTCCGTACTAAAATTGGGGGTTTCGAGCTTTTTCTTTAATTCAGGTTTAGCTTAGCCAGAGCCCTTTCATTTGACACCTCACTTGAAAAGGCGGCTTTAATACCAGATTTTGCCCTCCTTTTATGGTTATTATTTCTAAAGATTTAACCTCTAATGTATAGTTTTCAGATTGTTTCCTGAACAAGTACTACCTGTAGATGCTAGCTGCCATATTTTATAATTCTAAGTTATCCACAAGTACTCTATTAATTTTGATTCCCTTTATAGTGTCAAAATATGAGTTTTTTGATATTTCAGGCTATTATTTTTTATGATTTAACCACAAATATATTGTTTTCAGATTTTTTTCTGATCTAGTACTGCCTATAGATGCTATCTGTCAAACTTTCAAATTCTAGGTTAACTAGAAGTACCCTATGAATTTTGATTCCCTTCATAGTGTAGAAATACTCATTTTTTGCGATAAAAACAGCCATATCTTTTTTCTAAGTAAATAAATATGTTTTTATCAGGAAATCATGGGGCCGTAGATTTAAGTATATAGTTTGAATTTAAACCCGATATCTCCAAGCGTTCCTAAAATAAAGAGTCTTGACAGACAGACAGATAGACAGACAGACGGACAGACAGACGGACAACAGAGTGATCTTATAATGGTTCCTTTTTTCTTTAAAAAGTACTGAACCCTAAAAAACAGTCAAATTGATAACCTCCTTTAACAGAAGTCGGTTAAAAACCAAAATCTCAACAAAAAACTATAACAACTGAAAAAAAACGATATAACAAATTAAACACGTTAAATGAAATATAAATCGGGCATATTTCAAAGGCCATACGAGTCATAAAACTTAATGTGACACCATCAAGTGAATCACTCATACATACAAAAACCATATCTTGCCTTGAACTTTATATGAAACATTAGCGATTTTTTCCGCTTGCAGACAACGTAAGGCTGTTTAATAAATAAGAACTGTAATTATGCTGTGGAAATACTATAAAAATGCATAATTTTTTTTTCTTCAGCTTCACGCTGTATTCCGTATGCTTGTTACATGTAGGACACAGCGGGGAAATTAGTGTTAAGACACTCCGCTCCCCACTTTTTTATTTCTGAAGGCATTCCGTGTTGGGTGTCGGAACTCAATACCGAGCTTAGCCTCGACACCAGAGCGAAGAAACTGGAAATATTAAATATTTCATGTCATGGTGGTCGTGGTTTCGATTTTCATTTAGTGTTTTGTTTTTTATCTGGATGGAGATTGTGCAGTTTTGAGGTTTTCCAAATATATTCCATATTAATGTAAATAAGTTACTTTGAAATCGTTTAGATATAATGATATCATGTATTTTCTTAGACAATTAGAGTTTCTTGTATAATTATACAGGCTCAGCCAGTTGGCATGCACTCGACTGAATATATTGATGTTAGTAACGTAGTAAGTTCGAATCACACTAGACTTAAAAAAACTTCTCATATTTTCAGAGTAAGTGTGGCCAACAATATATTAATAGAAAGGCAGAAAGAACGTTTAAAGTGATTGATCATGAGATATTTCTATAAACTAGTAGTTAGTTATTTCTTTAAACATTTTTAAAGTGTTATTCCACACTTAGGAAAGAAAAATATTTATTTAGAAAACGTATAAAAATTTTAACGTAGCGGGACTCGAACCCGTGCCTCCTGGAAACCGATCTCCTGGAATTTCGACGTAGCTCGATGAGAACGTACAGCTTAGTGGTCAGAGCGCCTGGTCGGCTTCAAGGAGGCGCGGGTTCGAGTCCCGCTACGTTCAAATTTTTATACGTTTTCTAAATAAGTATGTTTAGTAGTTAGTTCCTGAGATTAATCAATTTAATATTTAATAAATACATACATTTTAAAATTATACTCAACGATGTAAAGTAATGTGCGAATTATACCTGTAACGGAATGTAGAAACTTTGTTAAAGATAATTAAATAAAAAGAATTTTAATGACTGAAACTTAATGCCTTGATACAGTTGGCCAGTGAGTGTGACGCTCCACATTTCGGCAATTGTAAAAAATAAAAAGATTTTAAGACAATATGTTATATGATTCTTGGGTATCTATATGTAATATATCCTGTATTGTTTCCGTTAATGTATGGAAATTACTTTTGTTTTTTCCCGCTTTATCCCGCTTTTAGCAGGAAAGGCTATATTATATAGAGGCATTACGCTTCTCCGTTTTTCTTCCGAATTCTAGAAATAACGTGTCGAATAGCTACTCTACGCCTTGTTTTTATACCAGAGTGAAGAAATGAAAATTTACGTCAATTAAAAATTTAATTTAGAATCATTGCCTTTACTTAGAGGACAGTCGTGGCGCAGACGCACAAAGTGTGATTGCAAAATTGACTGGTTGTGGGTTTGATCCCCACTCGAGGACATGAAATATTTATTTAAATTTATATTTTCCATTCCATCCGCTCTGGTATCGGGGCAAAGCGCGGCGTTGAGTTCCGCCACTTAACATGTAATGCCTTCAAATTACGGCGGAAACCCTCAGCTTGCTGTGTGTGGGATACAGCGTGAATCTAAAAAAATAACACCCTCTTACCTACGTGTAAGTATACTAATGCATAATATACTATTCTATAAATGGATCGCACATAGCAGAGAAGGTAAAGGGAACCTAGTGTTAAGTCACTCCGTTCCCCAAGTGTGTCGGTAGATTTAAACGTGAATAAATTTTCTTAAAATACATATCACAATAAAAAAAATACAAATATATTAGTATACATGTGACTAAAAATAATAATTGGAGAAAATTTGGTACTAAGAAAAAAATATATATTATAGTTTGGATATACAAAATGATATCGTTAATTGGTTTATTTTGATATATTTTAACTATAAGCCTATAATAGTATTGCGTTATTATAATAATTAAATAAAACTTTTAAAAGTAAAGAGTTATGTGAAATAAATAAACATGAAAGTAAAATATTTTTTATGAACTCTTTTAGAATAATGTATTTTTTAGAATACATTTTTTTAAAATATGAACGTAGTGGGACTCAAACCCGCGCCTTAGGTTTGCGAAAGGGAAACTGAAATAAAAAATAAATTTGAGCCACACTTCTCTTTCCAATTATACTAGTCACCGTAAAACTTTGCAAGATTTAAAAATTTTATACGCTTATACCGCCATCTAGTGGGAAATAGCGAAACTGACTGTTGCTCATATTATAAAATGACAAAATACTTAGAAATCTAATTTCATGTAACATTTAAATGTACGTGTGTTCAACATAACTAATGGCGATAGTGTCGTGATATATCATTCTATAACATTTGTAGGACTTTATGTAATAAGCGACAAAACTAATGTGGTGCACTTGCTAGAACTCGTCGTTTATTTATTTGAATTGATTTCGATTCTTTTTTCAGCTTTACACATGTAGAAGAGTAGGTACAGGGAACCTGGGAACCTAATGTTAAGTTTCCGTTCCCATTAAGACACATCTGTTCCCCATTTCCCCCCGAATTCTTGAAGCATTGCGTATTGAGTAGCGGAACTTAACTCCGCGTTTTTCATTGATACTAGAGCGAGGATGAAATGATGATGGAAAATATTAAATATGTCATTCCCCCGATAAGGAATTGAACCTATAATCATCGCCTCGCACGCTTGTGTTGCGAGACGGACTCTTTTAAGACCTAATTTAGCTATAGATAATTGATATTATTTATTCATGCATCATTCATTCAGGTCATCGTGGTGCAGTGGGACAGCGTCTACTAATCCAATAGTTATAGATTTGATCCCCAAAGAAGAAATTGATGAACGAAGAAATAATAATTTCCAAGCTCTAGCCATTGCGGCATTAAACGCCGCCGCAATAATTAACACACAACGTTGATTCAGACAGAAAATGGAAAACGGAGACTAAATTCTCTCCGTGTACTGCTTTATTATATGCGAAATAAAGCGAGAGGCTGAAAAAAGTTGTTGAAATCACATCACTATAGTAGAAAAAAAAGTAAAATGTTTTTTTCAGCTACTCTGTATCGTGCATGTTAGCAGGGTAGGTAGAGAAAACCTACTGTTAAGACACTCTCCCTGCCTTGCGCCAATTTCTGGAAACATAGCGTGTTGAGCGGCGGAACTCAACGCCACGTATCGCCTCGACACCAGAGAAGAATTGAAAATATAAAATATTTTATTTCCTAGAGTGGCAATCGAACGCACAACCTGTCACGTTTACAGTCACACCTTCTCGATCTCTCCTATATTAATATACAAAACATTATTGGTTATGAGGCCAGTCGTGGCGCAGGGGCACAAAGTGTGACTGTAAAATCGACTGGTTGTGGGTTTATATTTTCATTTCTTCGCTCTGGTGTCGAGTCTGGCGTTGAGTTCCGCCACTCAACTCGCAATGCCTCCAGAATTTGGCGGAAAGTGGGTAACGAAGTGTCTTAACACTAGGTTCCCTCTGCCTACCCTGCTGTGTGCGGGATACAGCGTGAAGCTGATTTATTTATAATATTACTATAAAAAATATAATACAAGAGTGGATTATAAGTTAATCAGTATTCAGCACAAAACTGGCGAAATTAATGAACGAGACAAATAATGAAGTGGAATGAATTACCCTCTGTGGACTCATAAAGCCGCGTTCACATTAAACTACTGACTATCGTAAATAAAATATTTAAATTAAAGTTATTAAATTTATTTATGAGGTGGCGCAAGGGCACAAAGTGTGACTGTAAAATCGACTGGTTGTGTGTTCGATCCCCACTCCAGAAGATGAAATATTTACTTAAATTTATATTTCCATTTCTTCGCTGTGGTCCCGAGGCAAAGCGCGGCGTTGAATTCTGCCATTCAACACGCAGCGTCTCCAGATTTCGGCAGAAAGTGGGTATCTTAACACTAAATTCCTTCTGCCTACCCTGCTGCGTGCGGGATACAGCGTGAAGCTGATTTTTAAATTTATTTATTTTTCATAAAACAGCTTTTTATCTGTATACAACAAAAGCTGTTCTTATCGAACGAAAACAAATGTGTTAAGCGATAGTTGTGGGTTCCAAGTCTACTCGGAGGAATGAATTATTATTTATTAATATTTCCATTTCTTCGCCCTGATACAGGGGCAAGAAACTCAAAGCGCGGCGTTTAGTTTCGCCACTCAATCCGCAACGCCTTGAAAATTCAAATAAAAGTAGGGAACTGAGTGTCATAATACAAGGTTCCTATATACCCCGCGGAATACTCACAGTGTACTCCGCAGGGTATATGGGAACCTTGAATAAGAATAGGAAGTGTGAAGCTGAAAAAAAAAGAGAAAGAACTAAAATTAAGGTGAACGCTTTAGTTCCCAGCCAACACAATAACCAATTAACATAACAAGTTCGTGTAATACAGCCATTACTTTTTCACGCAGAATCAATATATACTAATCAATAGTTATTTATAGGTTTTCAAAACCGCTCCCTGGATAGAGATTCCTAACAAGAAAATTGCCGTCGTCTAGACGATGCGCTTATAGCTCTTTATTTAGCTTATTATTATTTATTTGCAAGTTACCACTGCGTTGATTCTTTATTTGAATAGATGTTTACTATACAGTGATACGGTAGGCAGAGGGAACCTAAGTGTTAAGACACACCGTTCCTCACTTTCTGCCGAATTCTGGAGGCTTTGCGTGTTGAGTGGCAGAACTCAACGCCGTGCTTTGTCCCGACGGGAGCGTAGAAATGGAAATATAAATTATAGTAAATATTTCATCTCCTCTAGTGGGAATTGAACCCACAACCAGTCGGGTTTACAGTCTTTATCTTATCAGTCAGTCTATATCTTTACAATATTTATAAAACAGTTTCACATGCGAGATGAAGCACCTCGCATATGAAAGTCTTGAAAGACTGAGACCTGGACTAGAGACATTATGTAAAGAGTGTGTGAAATAATATAGCAGTTTAGAGGGAACCTGGAAATCCAGTATTAAGACATTTCGTTTCCTTCAAGACACTTCCGTTTCCCACTTTCCACCAAATTCCGGAGACAATTGGCCTCATTACAGTGTAAAACTGGCCTTAACATAGACCTCTATACACTTTGCTGTACATATTTTTAATAACAACTAACAAAATATACTTTCATTTAAATTATAGCTATATCTCTAAAAAATATATATTTTCTTCTTTATAGTAGTAATATAATGGATAAGGATATAAAGTAGTGTATTAATAACTTAGTGACAACTATATCTAATAAAAAAAAATCTCCGTATATTTACAATAATTTAAGAATTTTCTTACTGTGAAAATTTTTTACTTCTATTTTAATATAGAGTATTTATATTATAAATAATATAAATATCCATTCATAGTTAAAATAAATTTAAGAAATAATAAAAATGCTAGCACCTACATATGGTGAGTTGAAATGCATAAATAACCCCCGAAACAGTTCAACCCCGAAAAGCAAAGGGTATCAACCCTTTATGCAACTGTCACTACTAAAATGATAAAAAATCAAAAACAACCAAAACTCGTCTGACCATTTCAAACGGTCATTATTTTTTGCCCTAACGTCTTCTTTATATGGGAGTCTTATGATTAGGATGAGTATCCACCAAATATGTATAAATATATTAGAAAATATATTAATTATAATATAATATAGAAGTAGCGATATGTCTTGCTACGCATTTGGTACTGAATTTGATTTCCACTTGAAATTATTTTTATTTTTAAAATCCTGTATAATGTCTCAGTCTGGTCAAATAAGCAATATCTCTAAATCAATTAAAAAATAATAGATAATACCATAGATTGTCACGAAGAGTGTAAGTTCTTTTTATTACCTTAATAGATATTGAACTTTTTCGTTTGACTTAAATGTTCATTTAAGGCGAAATTTTATTATGTATTTTAAAATTTTGTGCGATACATTCTCACTTTTAATTTATCTAGATTTCGTTTTTTTTTATTATATATATTCCTTTTTCTCCTACATAGCACTGCGACACTTAACGAAACCCTTATATTATTCTATATAAATTCATCAAACAAAAAAATATAGCACGGCATAGCATTAATTTACCACTGGAGCACCAAAAGGGTTGACGGTAGCTCCCAAATTATCGCTACCCTTATAATTTAAACATAATTTAGCTAAAGACGGGTAACGAAAGGTGTTTGAAGGGGCGTCTAGTAATGATGTCGATGTTGTCTTCTACTTCACTGTATGTAATTAAGGCAAATTTGGGCACCTTCTACCAGTGCGAGCTGTTGCTTGTGTTTTTGTTTAAATATTATATATATTTTTACATTGACGTAATTCTTAATTTTCAACCTATTAGGTAAAAAAATATATTTCATAGGTATATCCTACTAATTAAAACTAATGGCCAGTCGTGGCGCAGCGGCACGAAGAGTGACTGTAAAACCGACTGGTTGTGGGTTCGATCCCCACTCGAGGAGATGAAATATTTACTTAAATTTATATTTCCATTTCTTCGCTCTGGTGTCGAGGTTAAGCGCGGTGTTGAGTTCTACCACTCAACACGCAATGCCTCCAGAATTTTATTTCCTAGATTTTTCCCGTACACCACAGACAGACACGGACGCCATTATCATCTATTTCCTATAGACAACAAAGCTGTCGTGCGTTGGCACACGTTTATGCAACCGGTGACTATTAACATACGGCGTGACGGCCATCTAATATAATAATAAGGTGAGCGCGTGCGCTTGCACTAGCCGCCACAGGTACGTACTGTGGGCTTTAGGCTTTTTATCTTTTACTTTCATATTTGTCTATCTTTTATTAACTTTTTATCGGAAATACAATTAAATATTAAATAATATTCAATAATGAGGCCAGTCGTGAAGTGGGAGCACAAATTGTGACTTTAAGCGCTCATGGTTGTGGGTTCAGTTCCCACTCGAGGAAATGAAATATTTTATATTTTAATTTCTTCGCACATGAGGCAAAGTACGATGTTAAATTCCGCCACTCAATACGCATTGTCTCCCGAAAGTTGAATGAAAACGAAATAAAATTAAAATAACAAAGTATTTAAATATGTTCGAAGAATATAAAAAAATATACTTTTTCGTAGATATATATAGTAGGTGTTGTAATTTGATTTTCTGTTTTCGCCAATTTTGAATACATTGCCGGCTATGAATAAAAATATTTTAAGGTCACTTGATTTACTTTTATTTATATCAAAATCGAAAGCTTTCCATTTTCATATACCGTTGTACCTTATACGAACCTAACCAAAACAACAATAAAACATTTTAACACGATAAAACTATACATTTTTACACGACAAAACTACACATTTTCTCTAAAACAATCAAAAATACCCACCAATTCCGGCCCTGGCCCTAATCTATGCGCAACGGGCAGCGGTCGGCGGGTGCGGCCGTTTTTTTCCTCAAATTCGACAACAATACCGCGGCGAGGTGTCAAAGCCATTCAACCCTTTAGCTACACATGCCGCGTTCCGTTTCCGATTGCGATTGTCATAATGGTACATTGTACTAGTCTGTCGGTATGTTCCCAAAAACTCCTAAAAAAATTAAATTTATATTATTGCTATGATAATATCATCATGGAATATATGAAATATTGAAGAAAAAACAAGAAAGACAGCGATCATGGCACAGTGAGACAGTGTCTGGTATTCGATTCCCACTCGATGAAATGATGAAAGAAGAAAACAGAGTGTCTTAATATTGAGTTACCTTCGGAAGATGAAAAACACATGTTACAAGTATTTTTTTTTTCAGTTTCCCGCTGTATTACCTAGCTTAACCTAGTGATGAACACTTCCGTTCCCTTCTTATTTCGAAGGCCTTGTGTGTTGAGTGGCGAAACTCAACGCCGTGCTTTACCTCGTTACCATATCGAGGTAACTGAAAATATTCAATATTTCATTTTCTCGAGTGGAAATCGAACCAATAACCTGTCGTGTTTACAGTTGCATGTTGGTACCCTTGCTCCACGACTGGCCTCCCAAATATTTCTTATTATTATTAATAAATAAAAATTGAACCTCTAATCATCATATATCTAATAGTACTAAGATCACTCTTACTAAGACACATTTCATATGCTCCACGAAGCTAAAAGAGAGACAGTTTCCACCTTCGTTTCCTCCCGTCATAGTGCCGCTCGTAGAAGCGAGAAATACGTAAAGTAATATATAATTTTTATAATATTTTTTTTATTTTCAATTTTTACGAATTTTATTATAATAAAAACTATAAGCCAAATTGGGACCCGAAAAGTAATAAAATCATTCTTATACCTTTTTTTCGTGTGCACTAAAAAAATATTAAAAATTATATTTTCTTATTAATTAATGTACGCTTATACAGATTTTAACTTAAGTTTACCATAAAGTTTCTTTAAAATCCAAACTTCACTATTTCCGGCCAATAGTAAAACGAAAGGTGTATTTCATCTATTCTCTATTATATCATACACGTGCTCTCTTGCTATAGATATTTTGTATAGAAATTGCACATTTTGCGAACCATTCCGTTTTTGTAAAAAAAAACCTTATGTTATTTAATATATTTTGAACTTTAAAAGCTTAAATTTAAGTTCAAAGTTGGCTCAAAACTTTAAGTTATTAGAAAATTTGTTCCAAAGTTATTGGTATGTAAAATTTTATGATCCCCCATCAATATCGGACATCAATCAGTCATAGGAAATAATCGCATTCGTATATTGGTGCGTTTGTTAAATTCCACATTTTTGAGTTTTGACTATTATTCATATCGGGACATCTGCATTGATAGTTAAAGTACTTAACTTTAAATTCAAAGCATTTTTGGCATAAAATAATTTTACAGCTATAAAATAATGATCAGGATTTGTGGCACAATGTGACAGAGGCGTTTGATTCTAAGTGTCGTGGTGGTGGTGGGTTGGATTCCTACTGAAGAAAGTGTTATTTTAATTTCGCAGCGTTGAGTTCCGCCACTCAACACACAATTTCTCAAAAATTGGGTAAAAGAACTTTAACCTGAAGCCCCATCCTATCGCTCCATCGTTAAGCATACCCTCCAATATACGGTATACATCTTGAAACTAAACTATAAATAAATAATAAGGCCATCGATCGTGGTCCATGGCACAGTGGGGCTTCGTGCATCTTATTGTAATCGTGATAGTTGTGAGTTCGATACCAACTGGAATTAAATAATTATTTTAATATTCGCTCTGACAAGAGGGAGCGTGAAGAGTAGTTCCTCTACTCAACAAACAATATTTCAAATACAAACCGAAAACGAAGTCTTAAATATTATGTAAAAAAAATATTATTCTAGAAAAAAATTTAGAGTTCGTCTCAAAAATTTAATATAAACCTACATTTTAGAAGCTACTTGAGAGTTAAGAGAAAAGTGAACGGTCTTTACTGTTTTAAGTTTATAATGCCAGAAATTAAGTAGGTTCTGGTGTAAAATTATAAAATGTTAACTTTAAAACCTTTATGAATCTTACTGATCTGGTATTAACATTGTACCTGTAGTTGAAGAGTGAAAAAAAAGTGGAAGAGCGGAATTTGAGGAACGGAGTGTCTTGATGGATGATGGAGGACGGAGAAAGATGTTCGTTCGTTCGTGAAGCTGAAAAAAAGGAAACATAAAATTAAAAATTTAAAAATTATATCAGCTTCACGCTGTATCCCGCACACAGGCAGAGGCAAACCTAGTGTTAAGACATTCCGTTCCCCACTTTCCGCCTTTTTTGGAGGCCGCTCTTTGCCTCGACATCAGAGCGTAAAAATGTAAATATAAATACATTTAAATAAATATTTCATTTCCTCGAGCAGGAATCGAACCCACAAAAAAGGAAACATCTACATTTATAAAAAAAGATATACTGTAATTAGATCAAAAATATGCTGTAATTAATTGAGAATTCACAATAATTTATTTATTTATTTATAATCGATCTAGTTCTAGCGTATTCGAGCTGCGTCACAGCAATGTCAATGTACTTTAATCAACTATGTAAGTTTTTTCCAATTTACTTATTATTTAATATTTTTGTTAGCCATTTTTAAAATAATTGATAAAATATATTAATATTGTTAAAGTGTTACACGCAATAGTTTTCATAGTTAGCTAATCTTACATCTCACGTCCTCCACTATCGATCACACTTTGACCTTTCTTATATTGTTTTATTAAAAAGGGCAGATTTAATTTGGTTATACATGTAAAACTCTACCTTGGACTGGGTATAAATCTTTTGAAAAATAACTCCTTTAAGGCTTGGCAAATTAATTGAACAATAGTATTTATTATAATAATTATATGTTTTTTAAAGCATTTTTGGATTCACTTCGTTGACTGTCGGTCTGTGTGTCAGCTGGCAATCCTAATTATTTCAAGAGTACTTGGAAGTATTAAGCTTATCACTATAAAATAAAAAAAATAAATTAGCTTCAAGCTGTATCCCGCATGTAGCAGGGTAGGCAGATAGAACCTAGTGTTAAGACGCTCCTCGCTTTCCGCCGAATTCTGAAGGCATTGCATGTTCAGAGGCAGAACTCAATACAGCACTCTCGCCTCGACACCAGAGCGAAAAAATTTAAATATCAAATATTTCATTTCATCGAATGAGATCGAACCCACAACCTGTCACGTTTACAGCTGACACCCATATTCCTCTCACGACCTTTACCGTAAACAACAGCTATTGAAATTAAACAAGAAAATACAAAACCCTACGTAAAAAAAAACAGAAGGCATATCTTTACATTTTAAAAAACCAACAGTTAGTTAGCCCTTTAGTAGTTACAAAATGACAATTAAGGTGACAAAAACTCCCAAGTTAATGTTCCCAAATCAATAATGTTAACATTTTCCAGTAAAAACTGATAAAAACCACAGCCAGCACCTACACCAAGGCTTACACCTAACACCTTATCAGATACTAATTATAAGGATTGACTAAATTAATTATGTTAAATGTGAACAACTGATATTTATATCTTATATTTCCATAGAAATTGTATGAGAAACAAATTTCTATTTTGCTGTCCGTTTGTCTGTTTAAACTTTAAAGTGGGTTTGTGTGTTTCGAAACTCCGATTGATAATAATGCTGAGATAATATCGATTATTCTGTTCTACGGAAGGTTTGGGGCTATTATGTCACATATTTTATTATATCACTAGCTGGCGTTGTCACTATTTTTTATAGCCTGGCTAGGAAGCGGTTCATGTCGTTTTTATTAAGTCACACGAAGAAGCTGTAGGTACTTACCGTTTCATCTTTACTCGTCAAATGAACGATAAAATGGTTATATGGTGTAGATTTTGTATTTATTTTTACGGATTACCTTATAATTCAGCCGTGGCGCAGGGGCACCGTAAGCGCAACAGATCGTGGATTCTATTGGCGCTCGAGGAAATCAAATATTAAATGTTTTGGTCTCCGTGGGACAGAGCGCGGCGTTTTGCTACGCCACTGAATACACTATGCCTTCAAAATTCGGAGGATTAACGGCGTTGAGTTCCGCCATTTAACACGCAGCGTCCCGAATATCAGCATAAAGCGGGCAACAACGCGTCCTAAAATTAGATTCTCTCTGCCTGCCATACTATATGCGGAAAAAAATGCAGCTAACGACAAAATTTAATCAGAAACTGAAATCAACTATCTATAATTGTTCATTTGTTCATACTTATCACAAAATTTGGACGTTTTAAATACTACATTCTGACAGATTTAAAATATAAAAGGTGACATTAAAGGAAATAAAAAAAAACTACTATTACAAAAAGTAATAACTTTTAAGTATAAACAATGTTGTAATCCCACCGGGATCCCGCTGAGCTACATTTACATACGAGATGAAGGACTAAGGTTCAAAGTACGCGAGAATGAGTAAAATAGGCAGTTTATATGTGGATTAATCGTCAAGAAGTATTTAGGTGTACTATAATACCTCATTATCTTTACTTTTTTTGTTTTTTTAGTGTCTCGCTGTATCGTGCATATAACGGGGTAGGTAGAAAGAACCTAGTGTCAAGAACACGGACAGGACGTGTTCTCCAGTTTTAAAATCAATTCGAGTGCAGCGTTGAGTTCCGTCACTCAGTACTGTATTGTCAGCATTAGGCTTCTAAAAGCGTGTCTATTTCTACCTTAAAGGCTTGTAAGGCAGCAGTAGCTCCTTTAAAGTTACACAGGATCGCGGGCGACGTTGACTACTTTATGTCTTTTTCCTAAAAAGAAAACCACTGTATTGAGTAACGGAACTCAACGCCGCACTTTGCCGTGTTCGAACGAGGAAATGAAAATTATTTGTTCCTCTGAGAAGGAATGAAACCAAAACTATCTCATATACATAATCAATCGTTTTCATATTTAATTAAGTATATTGACCAAAAATCTAAATACCATTACAAAAAATTGCTTAAGTTAAAAAAGTATTAGAAGTATGTTTTTGTTAACCTTTTTTTTCCTTTATCAAATTTAAAAAACAGTTTCACGCTGTATCCCGCACACAGCAGGGTAGGCAGAGAGAACTTAGTGTTATGACACTCCGTTCCCCACTATCCGCCAAAATCTGGAGGCATTGCGTGTTGAATGACAGAACTCAACGCCGCCCTTAGCCTCGACACCAGAGCGAAGAAATGGAAATATAAATGTAAATAAACATTTCATTTCCTCGAGTGAGGATCGAACTGACAACCAGTCGATTTTACAGTCACACTTTGTGCCCCTGCGCCACGACTGGCCTCAAATTTACTTCCTTTAAGCCAACTTTTGTTACGAACATTATATAATATAACACAACAGACCAATTAGGCTTCGCCGACCAAAAAACGAATATGTTTTATATGCAGGATTGAATTTACATTCGATATCGATTAGTAGGCGGCGGACGACCAACTAATCACGATCCGTACAAAGTTAACTATACGATAGTTACTATAGTTTACTATACTAGGAATATTGTAAAAAGGCACGCGATACGCACGTGCGACACGAGAACGCATCGTGTGCTTTCGTCGTGATTGCATTATATGTTTTAAAATGTATATATTATAATAAATAAATTTAATTTAATATGATGTGCTTGTAATTGCTGTGTAAAACGCCTTTTGATGTAGCGACTTTTGAATCCTTTGGCGGTCTTTATTTTATTGTAGGTATTTTTTCGTTGTGTTTGTCGATTTTGTTGAATTAAATATTTTTTATTTTCTGTTAATAATATATTATATATTTAAAAAATAAATCACTTCACTCTGTATTCCGTATAAAGCAGGATAGGCCGAGGGAACCCAGTGTTAAAGCATTCCGCTTCCCATTTTCAGCCTAACTTTCGAGACACTTTGTTTTTAGTAGCGGAACTCAATGTCGTTTGTTGTCTTATTACCCTTGTGTCGAGATGTAAATAATTTATTCCTCCGAGTGGGAATCGAACCCACAACCATTGTGTTTACAGTTAAATGTAATACATGCTTAAAATAATCGCCAAAAAATTTTTCATAAGTCAATTTCATTGCGTCCAACCCCTATAGACTTTTAAAAAATACGGCAAAATTAAACTAAATTAAAATATCTATAACGAAAAAAAATAGTATAAACTTTACGTCTACGTTTCTAGAAATCTTGAAATAAACGTGACAGACAGCAACAGTATTCACGAAAGAGGATAACATAATTATATTTCAAAACCAATAAAGGGGAGTTTTGCTGACTTATATAAGCATAAAAATATTTTCAACCCTTATTTTCATAAATATAAGGTACTTTTTTGCATTCACTTACCACTTTATAAGGAGGAATTCCACAGAATAAGTGAATTTTGTAGCTAATTAGGCGTGGCATCTATCAAAACGTGACACGTGCTCGCTGTCGGCACGTCGATGGGGACGTTTACAGGTCAAAAGTAAGGAATACATACTACTTAACTTTTTTTTTAGGTTTACGCTGTATTCTATATAGTAGGGTTGAGGTATAGTAGGGTAGAGGGTAGAAAAAAGAGTACGGTAGGGGATGTTAAGACACTCCGTTTCCTATTTTCCGCTCTTATTTTGAGACATTTCGTGTTGAAACGCATTTTGTCTTCTTACTAGAAAGAGAAAAAAAAAACATATTTCATATTAATCTGTATAGAACAAGAAGTAAAGAATATAAGATATTAAAAAGCACAGAATTCTAATAGTGTTAGGTAAAATATATATAATAAGGACAGACAAATGCAAATAAGTACAAATATCTTCAGAAATATTTATTTAAGGCCATCGTGGCGCAGGGCCACAAGGGTGTAACGTGACGGTTATGGGTTCGATCCCCACTTGGGGGAAAATGTTATTCGCTCAGTAAAAAAAGCGTGCCATCTATTTCCGCTTCGCCACGCAATGCCTCGAAAACATCAACGGAAAGTGGGGAGCGGAGTGTCTTAACGCTAGGTTCCTTTAGTGATTATTTCAAATATTTTTTTACAAACAAAGGTACGGTACCTTTGTTAGATTAATGACTATACCTAAAACCGTCTTTAAAATGAAACGAAAGCGACACTAAAACAACTTAACAATTTTTACATAGATAGTTTACAAAATAAAAAATAATACGTTTTGAAAGTTGAAAATGTAATATTTTAATAGCATATGCAATAAAAAATTATAAAAACTATATGTTAGGTACTCACTAAAATATCGTGAGAATGTGAAAGTGGGCCGATTGACGTACGGATCTAGCTGAGACCTAGGCTCGTGTTTATTCGATTCCACAATCGGTTTGATCGTGTAATCGATTTTTTTAATTTTCTAGAAAAAAATATTTAATTTTATATATGATTATGAATAATGTATTAAATTGTAAATTGCAAATAAAAAAATATTGCCAAAATTGTCTTCCTCTTAAATTATTCTTGATAAATCAGAAATGATTATTTATTTTTTTACTATGTTTTTCAATGGTTAAAATTATGACAAAATTTTTGTTTTTGGTTTCTTTTATTGTATAAGTTTTTTTTTTTAGGTGTAAGTAATAACAAAGATTAATTTGTATTGTTTGTTCTCTTTTTTTATTAATTCATGCATGTCAAGTTAGCCTATAGGTGCGGTATACAATTCATGTTGTAGTCTCTTAAGATTGTTTTGTTTTTAGCATAAGAATTATTACTGTATACAACGTTGGCTTCCTATTAAATAAAATAAAAATAAAATAAAATATTATAGGCCAGTCATGGCGCAGGGGCACAAGCGTGTGACTGTAAACCCAACATGTGAGTTCGAGTCTCACTCGAGGAAATAAAGGGTGTAGGGTGTCTTAATATTAGGCTCCCTCTGCCTTCCCAGCTACATACATAATACAGGGAGAAGCTGAAAAAAAATTGGGATAAAATCGCAGTCCAATGTCGTCGTTTTACATATTACATAGATAGATCATGAAATAAAACGGACCTGCACGAGTCCGGACAAAAATTAGAAACATGCCTCACCTGAAATTTTGCTATTATTTTTTAGGATTTAACCACAGATGTATAGTTTTTAGATTTTCTTGATCTAGCACTAAGTCATTTCATAATTCTGTGATATTTCTGTCAACCAAAAGTTGATCGGGTAATTTTGATTCCGAAGGAGGAGTCGAAATACGCGTTTTTTGCGATATAAACGGCCATATCTTTTTTTTATGAAATCATAGGTTAGATGAGTATATGGTTTCAATTTAACTCGATATCTCCAAACGTTCTTGAGATAAAAGCTCTTGACAGACAGACAGACGGACGGACAACAAAGTGATCTTATAAAAGTTCCTTTTTTCTTAAGAAGTACGGAATCCTAAAATAAACAAAATTATTATTGAATGTATTATGATTTAAAAATAAGCAAAATTTATTTAAACTATAAAGTCATTAAACATATATTTGCAATTTTTATCTCCCTCGAGCGGGAATCGAACACCAACAACCTGTCGCGTACAGTCTCACGCTTATGCCTCTGCACCACGATGGCCTTAGTACTTAACATCGCTTTTTATAACTTACTAG
This sequence comes from Heliconius himera, assembly GCA_021202915.1. Taxonomy (NCBI): domain Eukaryota; kingdom Metazoa; phylum Arthropoda; class Insecta; order Lepidoptera; family Nymphalidae; genus Heliconius; species Heliconius himera. Next base: position 23,793 of record JAJHJA010001348.1, read on the forward strand.
CTTTTACCGGCTTCGAATCCGTGGTACAGTAGTTCCTATAAAACTAAAGAGATCATTAAAACAACCTACTGTAACAATTGAGACCAGTGACTGTAAAATCGACTGGTTGTGGGTTCGATCCCCACTCGAGGAAATAAAATAAAAAAAAATAAAAAACATTTATGTATTCATTTCTTTGCTCTGGTGATTTCTCTGCTCTAAAAACTCGGCGGAGAGTGGGGAACGGAGTGTTTTAACACTAGGTTCCCTCTGCCTACCCTGCTGTGTGCGGAATACAGCGTGATGACTATAACAAAACTAATTACATCGTAAAATCTGAAATACTATGTGGTGACAGTTTAAAACGGTTAATCACTTATTTAAATGTGTTTACGAGTAATAACTGTTCACACATACTTATTTATATTTATATGTTCAGGATGTAATTAGTGGTCATGCGAAATGTGGGAACAACACAATGACTTTCACGTTGTCGAAACGGCGCACTAAAGTTGATGTTAAAACTGTTAAGCCTTAATTAACAAGCTAGTAGGTGATATTTTTAGAAATTTTGGTTAATTTATTTGGTAATTTTAACTTACTTTAAGTTTATTATCACAAAAGTCGTATAGATAAAAAAAGAAATTGAAGTTGAATAAAGCTGTTGAATTAAGTTTAAATATCTATACATGTTATACATGCAGTTGTAGATAAATAAATATTATAGGTTTCATAAATTCGAGGCCTTTTTAAATATACGTATGTTTTAAATATGTGGTGTCGAGGCAAAGAGCGGCGTTGAGTTCCGCCACTCTACATCCAATGAATCCAGAATTCATCGGAAAGTGGAAAACGAAGTTTTAACAATAGGTTCTCTCTGCCGATCTTGTTGTATACGGATTACAGCATGAATTTAAAATAACTAACTATATACTTATTTAAGTAACTTATAGTTTGCCTGAGGACATACGCCGAGAACCAGTTTTAAGTAGGTTTAAAGTTAAACTTAAAAAGTATTTTCTATCAACTGTTTAAAAAAAGAACTTGAACAGTTGAAACTTTCAACACACAGTATCTAATAAATAAATAAATAAATTGTAACAGCTAAATTGTTAGTAGCATTGTAATTCCTATTTTTTATTATTATTATTCTTATATAAGAGACTCGAGATCCTACAGTCAAACTCATAAATAGTTTTGTAGGACATAGCATAATTTTCTATGTATCTTCTATTGTAATAATAAATTAAAAAAAAAAAAAAAGTCTACACACCCATGGAAACCGTGACTTGCATAACACATCACGGTAGCAATTTTTTAATGTCAAAACGTATTGACAAAAATCACAAAATAAGATTCACATGTGACACAGCTGCAAGCACAACCGGGAAATTGACTAATATGCACAAATACGTATTACTTAAACAACCGCAGACCATACTAAACTCGATTTTTCACAGTCCAAAAACAAATATGGCGGGGCTTAAAGTAAAACTTTTTCTACCATTTTCTACCAAATCCTACCACAGACCGTTACTCATATGAATGTCGACGCGTGATCGCTATTAATTCATATTAGTGTTCTATTTTTAAATTTCGAAAAAAATATAGGAAGCGCGTAAGAGGATAGGTTTTCGGCGTACTTTGAAATTCGAACGCGTTCTCAATATGCCCTTAATTGTTGGGTTTTTATTTTTATACTTTTTAAAAATGATACTTGAATAGAGTATGAGTATATTTAGTTAGAGCAGTGGTTCCCAACCGGTGGTCCGCGGACCACCAGTGGTCCTCAGAAGCCTAAAAGTGGTCCGCGAACAATTTTAATTTTATGACTGGGGATGGTGAGGCGAAGGTTCTGTTTAATTATCACAGTTAATTTTTAATATACCTACATGCATAGTGGTCCCTGCTACCAAGGATGATATAAAAGTGGTCCATGATCAAGAAAAGGTTGGGAACCCCTGAGTTAGAGAGTAACTGTTTTTTTAATAATTTGTTAATAACTAAACTATTAATATAAAATTATTAATATAGATCAAAAATAACTTTTACGAAGCCGTCGTGACGCAGTGGAACAATTGCGTGACTATAAACGCGAAAGTTGTGGGTTCGATTCCCATTGGGGAACATGAATTATTATTTATTAATATTTTCATTTCTACGCTTTGGTAACAAGTAAAAGTGCGGCGTTAAGTTCCACCACTCAACATGCAATACTAAGAATTCGGCAGAAAGTGGGGAATGGAGTATCTTTATACTAGATCCCTTCTGCCAACCCTGCAATAAACGGAATGCAGAAAAAAATAGATTTTTTACATAACAAACATAAAATGATATAACTTATACATAGAAATTAAAATATCAAATTAACTTATAAACAATAAATTAAACTACAATTTTATATACAAAATAAAACTCAAATATAATTACCTATGTATCTACAATCAAATGAATTTAAATTTAAACTCTATAATGTGGCTGTATTATGCAGATTCCTAGGAAGAGCCGAAAAGCGTGACTGTACGCTGCTAACATATAGTATTGTGGGTTGAATAATGTTAAATGTTTCGTATTGCGATGCGCCCGCGCACCTTTATTAACAATTTCTGCTAAATAAATACTCCACTCGAGGACGATATGCGGTCGACGAGAAATGGCCGCTCTGATTTATTTTTTTTGAAGCCGGTCGTGGCGCCGCGGCACGAGGTGTGACTGCAAAACCGACTGGTTGTGGGTTCGATCCCCACTCGAGGAGATGAAATATTTACTTAAATTTATATTTCCATTTCTTCGCTCTGGTGTCGAGGTTAAGCGCGGCGTTGAGTTCTGCCACTCAACACGCAATGCCTCCAGAATTCGGCAGAAAGTGGGGAACGGAGTGTCTTAACACTAAGTTCCCTCTGCCTACCCTGCTATGTGCGGGATACAGCGTGAAGCTAATTTAATTTTTAATTTTTTGATTTATTTTTTATATGTGTAACGGTTTTTTTTTTAAATTACGTTCGTAAACTGCGTTTGTTTATTTTTTTAAGACATCGTTTGGATGATGAATCGTTTTAGTATGTTTTTTTCTTTTATTGTGTAATTTTGTGTGGATATTAAGAATTTTGTGACTTTTTTTGATTATTGCTGTGCTTAAGTAATTATAAAAATTAATGACTTAAATTCGTAAAGTGTTAACTACATTTAAGCATTTAACTTCAATTTACTTAATATCTACTTATATATAATCAGAATATACATTTTTTTTTATATTAATAATTGATAATATTTAATAAATAATGCTGATGCCAATACTCGAGGCAAGTAAAGTGGGATCCCGAGCGGAGATAGCATCGACAACGTCTCGATGGGACACGAGCCCCCTCTATATTGTAGCCTACTAGCGTGTTCGTCTAGTAATTGCTATAGTCTTCTTTATTATTATTATTTTGTATGAAACTGAATATTTATTGCACTTTTTAAATCCAGAATTCTACTACTTCACTAGGTTCCCTCTGCTTACACTGCTATGTGCGTGATACAGCGTGAAGTAGTTTTTTTTTATATTTTAAATATTTCATATACATTCCAGCATCACTCTTTATTTCTCATAGGGTAGGTAGACAAAAAGATTGTGACCAAACACTCCTTTCTGGGTTTTTTATCTTTAATTATTTTTTATCTCATTTTTTATTAATAGCTATTGTAGAAATATATATTTTCAAGCACCTTCTTAAATGTAACGCGGATTTAAATTAAAGTTCACGGTTCAACGTTTTTATAATGCATCCTTGTAAAGTCACTTCCGGATTACAATATATTGCAAAATTGTCTACAAATTCTGTTATTTGATATCGGAATAGGATTATATAAAAGTAGCGATAATATATTTAAATATAATGGGATAATTTTTAGGGTTCCGTACCAAAAGGGTGTACTTGTACATAACTAAGACTACGCAGTATGTCTGTCCGTCTGTCACCCGGTTGTATCTCATGAACCGTGAGAGTTAAACAGTTGAAATTAACACAGATGATGAATTTCTGTTGAGGCTAACAATAAATAAAAAAAAAAAGAATAATATTTATATTAGGCTCCCATACAACAGACTTGATTTTTTTGCATTTTTTATAGATAATGCTGTAACGCAAGTGCAACGAATTCGGTCGGAAAGCAGAATACGAAGTTTCTTACCATTAGATTACCTCTGCCCAAGCCCCTAATGCGAAATAAAGATGAAGCTGGAGAGCCAAAAATATTTCAAATTATAGTGACAGCTACATAAGAAACGTCATGGTTTCAGTTATCGTACTATAAGTTATGTGCAACTATAATAAAATAATTAAAATGAAAAATGTATAAAATACAACATACAACACTCCAGAATTCGGTGGATAGTGGGGAACTGAGCATCTTAACACTATGTTCCCTCTGCTTACAATGCTGTGTGCGGGATACAGCGTGAAGCTGATTTAATTTAATTTTTTACAACATTTTTACAAAATGCCGCAAAAGTGAAGGGAGCTTATCATACCAGCTAAGCTCAGTAGACGGATGTCGGCTAAAGTTCAGGGAGAACAGTGACAGAATACTTTTACAGTAGGTACATCCTCGTACAGCATTTAGAATCGCGGTTAACGAGTTATTCTAATAAAATTATTTTAATGTATAAAAGCTTCCTATTTATTTATAGTACTAATAAAATGGCAAAATCGTTTTTTATAATCTTTCAATTTAGTAAGCTTATGATATAAGGAAACTTGTAAATATTTTTTGTTTTTTCTTTTTTTTAGTTTCACACTGTATACTAATAACGAAGTGTTAAGACACTCCGAACCTAATGAGACACTTCCATTTCCTACTTCCACCGAATTCTTCGTGACATTGCGTGTCGAGTGGCGAAACGCAACGCCGCGATTTCGTGACACACAGAGTGCAACAAGAGCAAGAATGTCATTTCCTCGCCCTATATTAAATATTTCTTTCCCCGGAACGGGAATCAAACCCACAATCGCCACTCTTACAGTCGCAGGCTTGTGCCCCTTTGCCACGACAGCCTAAACTATATTTCTTATTTATTTTAAATTCTATTTTCTTAAGTAAAGGTTATTATAAAACAGAAAAACTAAGAAATAAAGAATCGTTCTACTTTAGGGCTTTAAATAAATTTTAAATGCTCCTCTGAACACATATTAAAATTAATAAAAGAATGACAGTTTCAATTTCAATGAACATAATTTATTTACATAAGGTACCATCAAACATAACTTCTATAATCTATATATATAAAAGGACTTGTGCTGACTGACTGAGGTAAGACGCACGCAGAGCCGTAACCGCTGATGGTAGAAACGTGAAATTTGGGCAGATGTTTATTTTCATATTCTGGACATCCACTAAGAATGGAATTTGAAAAATTTTAACCCTAAAGGGATGAAATAGGGGTTGAAAGTTTGTATGGATTTTTTTTTTAATCTGTACCGATTTTTATAAAATTTGAAATTCAGACTCTTAAAAATATTTCATTGAATACGTGTTTCATGGTTTTTAAGAATTCACCCCCTAAGGTTCAAATAAGGGGTCGAAAGTTTATATGGAAAAATCTTTAATTTGCCACCGATTTTTATAAAAATTTAAATTCAGACTGTTAAACATATTTTATTGAACACGTGTTTCGTGGTTTTTTTTAGAATTCACTCCTAATAAGCGGGCGAAGCCGCGCGCGCCCTCTAGTAATTTACATTTAAAATAACAAACTAAATATATATCATATAATTTCAGTTATAGTGCACTTTCTAGTTTTCACATTAATATAATTTTGTATACAGAATAAATAAATTATTTAGATATTATACAACTTAAGTATAATAAAAATTATTTATGGTCGACGCTCGTGTTCGTGTAATGTTCATTTGTTAACGATGTTGGTAATTGAAAAAGCTGCGCAAGACTAATGGAATAATAGAGTGTAGAGCTGTCGGAGAAATTATTATAGTTACTTAAGCAGTAATTATAGTTTAATATACTTAATTTATAAAAAAGGCCGCCATGGCGCAATGGTACAAGGGTGTGATTGTAACGCAACGGTTGTTGGTTCGATCCCCACTCGAGGTAATGAATTATTAAAAATAAATAAAAAATCAGCTTCACGCTTAACCCCGCACATAGCAGGGTAGGCAGAGGGAACCTAGTGTTAAAACTCTTCGTTTTCCATTTTCTGGAGGCATTGCCTGTTGAGTGGTGGAACTCATCGCCGCACTTTTTGAAGACACCAAAGCGAAGAAAAGAAAATATAAATTTAAATAAACGTTTCATTTTCTTGAGTAGGGATAGAACCTATAACCAGTCGATTAATTTTATTTTATTTCACTTTGTGCCTCATTATCATGAATTATTATTTATTAATATTTTCATTTCCTTCTCTGGTACCAAGGCAACATGCATTGCCTCGAAAAATTTTATGGAAAATGTTTAGTGTCTTAACACTAAGTTCCCTCTCCTTACCCTGCATTAAGCGGGATACAGCGTGAAGCTGGTTTGTAAAACATTTAAAGCATATTCAAGGGAATTTGCACTATTTTTATTTCCCTAGTCCGGCAAGACAAAGACCGGCGTTGAGTTGCGTTGATCAATGCACAATGTCCCTTAAATAAACAGTAGAAACAATAGAAAAGTTATCAGTAAAGCCTACGTATCGAGTCTAGTTCGTATCTGAGTATTTGCCAGTTTTCGGTCTTTGGCAATTTCTCTAATTAAATTTAATATTCATATTAACAAATTACTACAAATTGAGACCAGTCGTGGCGTAGCGGCACGAGGTGTGACTGTAAAACCGACTGGTTGTGGGTTCGATCCCCACTCGAGGAGATGAAATATGTACTTAAATTTATATTTCCATTTCTTCGCTTTGGTGTCGAGGTTAAGCGCGGCGTTGAGTTCTGCCACTCAACACAACACTAGGCTCCCTCTGTCTACCCTGTTGTGTGCGGGATACAGCGTGAAGCTGATTTTTTTTAACAAATTACTAAATATTGTATTCTACAATATAATACAATGCATCTATCAAATTCTAAGTAAAATACTTTGAAAATAAATACACCACAAAATAACATAATCGAAACGTACATCAATTATAAAACTAAATCGATATTAATACTTATTATGTCTCTATCCACATTCTCGATACGTAAACAGAATCGATTATTGGATGATGAGATGACTTTCACTTCACTAGTTTTGAATAAAAAGCAATCTAAATCTGGTAAGACGGCCGTGTGAGTATGGAAATCTAATTGAGGCTTAATGAGGCGGTGGATTTTGAAATATATCAATATATTTGAAGGCCTTAGAAATGCTGTATTTCTTGGTGTTTGGACTATTTGTTGTCGGCTTGTGTTATAATAACATACTCCGTTTCCCCTCCGCGGCGTTGAGTTCTGCCACTCATCACGCAATGCCTCCAGAATTCGGCAGAAAGTGGGGAATGAAGTGTCTTAACACTAGATTCCTTCTGCCTACCGTTTCCCCTCATTGCCTGTTGAGAGATGGAACTCAACGCCGGACTTTTCCTTTGGTACCAGAGCAAAGAAATATTTTTTTAATTAATAATTATTGTTTCCTTTGAGTGGAGATTGAACTCTCAACAGTCATGTTACAATCACACCCTTGTGCCACGTCGCCGCGACGACGGCTTCGGATTTTTTAAAGATCATTTCCATGTATAGTTGATCGAAATTGTAGTATGTACTATTTTTGATTATTTTACATAGTGGTTTTTGGAATACGTTAATTCTGGTTCCTTTTCTTTATTTAAATACTTACATACTTATTTCAACTAAAAATATACTATGAAGTTTATTTTTACTAAATATGTTATAAGGGTATATTTTTTGAGTATCATACGATACTTAAATAATAGTAGTTATAGTCTAATTTTACGCTATGTGAATTTTCGAACTTGAGGAAATGCTGTTAGCTCTACTGGATTTTACAGCGGCTTTTCTGATAAGAGGGTCGGTTCATGGAAATAAGCAAGCACTATGTGGCTGCCTGTGAGGAAGTCAACGGCGAAAGAGCGTCCCCTGCGGAACTCGAACCTCGGCTTACGGCCGTCGAGCGGACTGGAACGCTATATGATGAACACATTTCTTATAATACAAAGGGTTGGATTCAATTGAAGAGAGTGACGTGACTCTATATTCTTACTACCCACAAAATGTTGAAATATATAAAATTATTAAATTCTATGCTTATCCAAATTATTGTATATTCTATAATACCACTTAATATATTAGTATCTATGTTTACATTCATTCAAACCAATTTAAAACACGTAGCTATTACTTGTGATTCATTTAATTTACAATAGCGTTATTTAACGACAATTTTACAAAATTTTTTTTAATTTAAAACGACACTAATTTATGGTATAACAAAAGTCGACAATATGTAAACTTATTTATTAACAGTTATAAAACATACGCTGGTGACGCGTACGAAGAAGCAGTACGTGACGGAGAGGCTCCAGCGTGGATTACTTCCATTGATGAATACATGGGAACGCCATGGATATTTATCATTTTATATGAGTGGAGAATTGGTGATAGATGTAAGAATATCTTAGATTGGTCATTTGATACTTATTTAGTATTGTTTATAAAGAGTTTTGCCAAACTGCGGGTTGTCTCTAAAGAATGGATAATTTTCATTTAATCTCGTAGGCCTATATTAAAAGCTTAAAATAATAATAAAATGTGCTAACTACAATAAATAAATGATAAATGATTATTATATTAAGGCCAGTAGTGGCGAAGGGGCAAAAGAATAAAAGCGACAAGTTGTGAGTATCATTCCTCCTCGAGGAAACGAAATATTTATTATTTTTTTTATTAGCTTCACGCTGTATCCCGCACACAGCAGGGTAGGCAGAGGGAACCTAGTGTTAAGACACTCCGTTCCCCACTTTCTGCCGAATTCTGGAGGCATTGCGTGTTGAGTGGCAGAACTCAACGCCGCGCTTAACCTCGACACCAGAGCGAAGAAATGGAAATATAAATTTAAGTAAATACGAATATAAATTCGAAATATTTAATTTTTATAATATATTGCTCTGGCAACGGGGCATAGCGCGGCGTTAAGTTCCACCACTCAATGCCTCTGGAATTGAAATGTCTTAATGGGAACCGCGAATTTTAACATTACGCTCCTACGAGTAGGTCCACTCTTTATGCGTGAAGCGAAAAAAGTGAAAAAAAACTTGTCCATTTCTATACCTTTGTAAGTCTTCATCAATAAATACATCGATAGCAATTTCGTTAATTCGCTAATAAGTTAGCCACGTGATGCACAATGGCGGTGTGGGACTTTGCGTAATGTTGCACAACCGACTAAGTATGGAATCCCGCTTAGATGAAGCGATAATAAACGTGAACAGATGTTAGTATCAAATTTACAATCACATTTCATTATTGAATATGAAATTATTATTTGGTTTTTGTTAAGACCCACCGTTCCCCACTTTCCGATGAGTTCTAGAGGCTTTGCGTGTTGAGCGGCGGAACTCAACGCCGCGCTTGACACCAGAGAGAAAAAATTAAAATATAAATGTAAGTAAATATTTCATTTCCTCGAGTGGGGATCGAACCCACAACCAGTCGATTTTACAGTCATGGTTTGTGCTCCTGCGCCACGACTGGCCTCAATTCTCATTAGGTTCCTTCTGCCTGCTGTGTGCAGGATACAGCATGAAACTGATTTGATTTAATTTAATTGATTTTTGAATACGTTGTGTGGAATATCTATTATTAATACTATTTTGACAAGATCAAAAAGTGAAGTAGTGAAGTGAAGTGAATTATTATATATTAATATTTTCATTTCTTCTCGAAAAATTGCGCGGAAAGTTGGGGAACGGAGTGTTTTAACAGTAAGTTCTCTGCCTACCCTGCTGTATAGTACGGGATACAGTGCGAAGCTGATTTATTTTCTAATTTTTCATTTTCACAATATATTCCGTATATAGCAGAGGGAGACTGAAAAAACATAATGTCACGACACGTGGTCTTCTAATTACCTTGACCTTAACACATCTAATATTTAACAAGTCTTGTGTTCAAACACTATTTAATTTGATAAATTATATAATTAAAAACAGTAAAGACGCCACAATCCTGCAGTTCCGACACCACACTAGAATGATATTATCACAATAACCTTTACCATTTAATTCTTTAGGTTTTGTGCTATCATTTTCTGGTTTATTATTAGTGATACTAACTTATAACACATCTTTTAACTTGACTTCACTTATTGCCCTATGTCTCCTGAATGGGGCTGAGGATATCAACAGTGCTCCATCTTCGCTCTGTTCTGGTCAATTCGCTATGCCTTGGACCATCTTTAAATCCTGCAGTCAAACATTATAAGCGTACCTAATATACTAACTACGAAACATCGCTTATACAGCGTGAAGCTGATTTGAAACATCGCTTATGTGTGGTATTCATAAAAGAATGTCAAAAATGACATCTAAATTCTTAAGTTTTTTTGAACAGAGAAGCTGCGATCTCTAAAGTGGTAATATTGATACCCAATTTATTGTAAATTAAACAAATAGAGACCGTAATGGCCCAGTAGAAAAGCATTTGACTCATAATCCACGAACATGACGTCTGTGGCTTCTATCTCCACTCCAATCCACACAATGATAAAATTAAATAAATTAATAATTATTTATTATTTTTTATACGCCTGACGCCGTATCCCGCACATAGCAGGATAGGCAGAGGGTATCTAGAGATTAGATACTTCGTTTTCTACTTTCCTCTTAATTCTGGAGGTATTGTGTGTTGAGTGGCAGAACTTAACGCTGCGATTTGCCTTGACTTCAAAGCAACGAAATTAAATATTTCATTTTCTCGAGTAGGAATCGAACCTACAACCTGAGACGTTTACAGTCACACGCATGTGCCTCTGCGCCACGACTGACCTTAATATCTATTGATATTTTTTTTCAGTACTCTACCACTCAACACGCGAAATGTCTCGAAAATAAGGCGGAAAGTGTGGACTGAGTTAACTGCGTTCCCGACTTTCCACTAACTGTTTTTCCTAGATCCATATAGATACACTGATATATGCAGAAAAATAGTTAAGCGTGAAGCTGATAGATTTTTTTTTAAACTTATTTTCGTCTTGTCTATTTTTATTCAACAGAAAAAAGATTCACCGGTAAACGTGATGTGACATAAAATGTGTAAATTTGCATATTTTTCTTTGAATTCACAATGTCGAGGATATTTGATAGAAAAAAACGGCGGCGAATACTATATAAGTTTTGATCTGAGCGGGAGGTCTAAATCATATTAAAAAAAAAAAATTAGAGGCTAATACAATATAATAGGCCAGTCGTGGCGCACGAAGTGTGACTGTGAAACCGACTGGTTGTGGGTTCGATCCCCTCTCGAGGAGATAAAATATTTACTTAAATTTATATTTCTTCGCTCTGGTGTCGAGGTTAAGCGCGGCGTTTTGTTCTGCCACTCAACAAGCAATGCCTCCAGAATTCGGCAGAAAGTGGAGAACGGAGTATCTTAACACTAGGTGGGAACCTACTCTGCTGTGTGCGGGATACAGCGTGACGCTGATTTATTTATTTATTTTTTAATACAATATTTATATATAAATCTGGTATTTAAAAAAATGAAACCGGATGTAACCGCCAAAACAAATAATTGATAATTTTGAAATGAACGGAATCGAACCCGCAACTATCAAATAGAATTTCTAAAATTCTTCTATTTCATAACGAACGAACATGTCCAAACTTGTTATGATGAGAGAGTTCTCTAATTAATTTTATAGCTTTAAGAAGAAAAAAACAAAAGAAAGCACATGGCTCATCGCGTGACAAAAAGCGTGAGAGTTTAATAATTTAAATATACTATCGAAATTTGAACCCATATAATTTCTTAAGGCGTTTAGGCCAATTTGTTTAAAAGAAATGTATTGAATTTATTTATTTTTAAATAATATATTATAAAATGGATATAAAATCTGGTTCTTTCCCAGCCTTATGCTTTATTATGCGTAGACAAAGAGACAGAAATTCGGAACTTTACATATCGAATGGCGGAACTCAACGCCGTTATATATAACGACTAAAATTATGATAAGAAATAAATTTTATAACAAATTATATAAATAGCCTTTATTGAAAAAAAAAACTCTTTAATATAATTCGATCTACATATGGCTTCTTTTAATTTACAGATATTTTAAACTTTACAATAATCTTAGAAAACTGACTTTAAGATGCTTAGCACGTCTTCGATGCGGCAACTCCACGCTGTATTCCGCATTTAGTATAGAATGCAGGGACGACCTAGTATTAAGACATTCAGTTCAAAACTATCTGTCCAATTTTCGAGACATTGCCGGTTAAGTGGTGGAGATTAACGCTACGCACTATACAACAGGTATAAATAGATATGATATTCTTACGAGGCTACATTATCTCTTTGAAACCAGTAGTGGGGCAGGGGCAGAAGCGTCTAACTGTAAACGCAACAGGTTGTGGCTTCGATTCCCACGCGAGGAAATTAAAAAAAATAATATTGTAACTTCACCTTGGAGTCAAGTCAAAGCAATATTGAGTTCCACTACAAAATAAGCTATACCTCCAGAACACATCGAGTGATGGAAGAACGGAAGTATTTTAATGGGAATGGGGTGACTTAACACTAGGTTCCCATGTTCCATATCTTCTGTTCTAATAAATACCTACATATTTTCATATAAACTAACCATGGAAACCCCATAAACACCCCATGTGTACAGTTCGCGTGTCTCGGCAAGGAGCCGGGTAAACAGGGCAGCGCGGTCAAGGTTGGCTATTTCAGGCAGGTCGATGCCCCGCGCCGCCCGACGATTGATACCATACTAATTAAAAATGTTTTGTTTTATTATGAATTTGAATTGATATATTGTTTTTAATATGTATGTATGTTTAAATAGTTTAGTATGTTAAATTTTACTTATTTAGGTCGGTCCTGACCTGGTCGGTTTCCAGGAGGCGCAGGTTCGAATCCCGCTACGTTTAAATTTTTATACGTTTTCTAAATAAATATTTTTCTTTCCTAAATGTGGAATAACACTTTAAATAATGTTAGAAATGTTAAATTTTGTTTTTGTTTCAAATGAAATTAGGTTATTTGATGATGATGATGATCTTGATCTTAATATAATAGGTCACGTTTAGTGGTGATTTTTAATATAGTGAAACAATAAGTCGGTAACATATCACTCTACAAGTATATTCATAGATATAGAGATCTCATTGGTGGTAGAACCTAACAAACGCATTTTGTCTAATCAAACCGGTAAAATTACATTTTATAAGCAAACATTAATTATTTTTTATATGAATAATATTATTTTTGCTTCACGCTGCATTGATTATAGAAGAATAGACAGAAGGAACCTAGTGAAGTAGTATCTTTACACTCCGTTCCTCATTTTCCGCCCAAAAAAAATCACAAAACTAAACTCTATTCAAAAATCATATCACATATCCACATGAATCCTCCTCCTCCTCCTCAAGTCCAATAATCATCTAAAATTCGCGAGCATGTCTCCACAGGCTGGAGGTCGGTACTCGGTCACACGTGCCTCGGTTCCCACGGTCCGCGGGGGAGCCGAACGAGTTAGTGGAGGTCCACTAACTGTTTTTTTTTTAAACGCCAATTGAAAGATAGTACTGGCGAAATTTTGTTACTGGTATTGATAGGTACAGGTTCAATCAATGTTATTTGTGGTTTAGTTTGTTTTTGGTGATATATTATAAACATTTATTATATAAGAGGAATAAATGTTACATTTTTAAATGTAAATTAATATAAAAAATACATTTAAAAAACGCTCTTCCGACCAAGCCATCAGTGGCTAAGCTCCAGAGAGAGGAACCTCCTCACAATACGCACCGTCTCAATTAAAACTGCCTTCTACGCTCGGTTCTTGACCCAACAGCCAAGCGATAACTCTTAAGATGTTGATCCTCTTAAGATGTAAGACCTTAAGAGGTTGGTAGGCTTTTCGCTATTAAACTGTTAACTGAAACCACTATCGGCACAATGGTAGTCGCATTGACATCCACATGGCGGTAATCTAATGGGCTAAGTCCAAATATTTAGATATTTTTTCTATTTCGGGCTTCACGAGATTGTCATCATGTGGTATAGTAACGTCAACAATAACTGCGCGACGCCACTCGGTCTACTAGTACTATATCAGGTCTATTGACAACAATATACCTGTCAGTAATAGTAGACCGATCCCAGTAGAGCAAAGCACAGCTATTTTCAAGAACGAACGTGAGATTGTACTCATAGTAAGGCACCTTTAATTCCACAAGACCATATTGAAGAGCAAGTTCCTGGTGTATTATCTTGGCTACTTGATTTTGTCTATGCAAATACTCACTATTAGCAAGATGAAAACAACCAAAGACAATATGTTTGTGGGACTACCCAGGTCGATGACACGCCCGACAGATGTCGATAGTGCCATCTTTCATAATATGTATCTGGTAGTTCCGTGTCTTGTTATTTTCGTCCATAATTGCACAAACAAAACCTTTAGTTTCCCCTAATCAAGATAAGAAAGAAGCAGTATCCACGTCCCCTCTCACTAGGCCTCTATGGGCTCTAACATGCAGCTCCCTGTTTTTCCAAATAGCCATGCGATCAGAAGTAGTAAGTACTTCTCTTTGCCCAAGAAAAGAGGAGTAAGACCTTGTCAACTTCTACCACATCCTTGTGCATATCCTCGTGGTTATGGACGGTCTTGACATTCAAAAAGCCCCGACCTCCACACTTACGCGGAATATACAGTCTCATTACAGACGAACGTGGA